>JASDQU010218918.1:4283-18094 GCA_032191745.1 Picea mariana | reverse complement strand
AATATTAATAATAATTCATGTGCATTTGGTATTTTGGCCTTCATGTAATATATCCCTCCTCCACATCAACTAGGGATTGTGACATTGGTTATTCCATGGTGTCAAGGTGTATCAGACACTTATATGACACTTACGACACTTAGGGCGAGGTACCTAGGTGTGAAAATTTCATGTGTAACAGAATGCCCTCTAAAGTGTGAGGTCAAAAGAGAAAATGATGGCTGAAACACTTTACAAATATTTAATGCAAGGGTGTGGAGTTGGAGAACCTGGAAGAATATGCAAACAACCATCAAACAGTATTAATATATGTTCCATTTCCGATGCAGTCATACCTATTCTCAGAAGACAAGATGACTCAAAGCATGGTCGCCGACCAATACACTGAGAATCCATGAAAAAATATTGACTAAGGATATGGCCACCAAAGATACAATGTGGATCCGTACCTCCATGACATGAACTGATCGTAGCCACGAAAAATAAACAATGGAGATATGAGATGATAAAACATATCCAGGAACCAATACAATGTGGATCTATGTGACAGTCTATACATCAACATGCTCAAATAATCTCCTTCGCAGCCTGGGTAAAGCAGTTTAATAGAGTGAAATATCAACCCAAGGTCTTCGTCCCAATCCCGATGTGGTACGAATATAGCCATGTGAATAGATTTTTTGATGTCGAACATGGTAGAAACCACTTGGTTACCAGTCACTGAGGTAAACCATTAACAAGTGCAAGGGAAATCACCAGTGATGTCAATGACTCCCAAGGTACCCTATTACATTGCAGCAAATGTAAATAAATGAATTGAAGTCGAACATTTGTGGAATCATCCGATCAGAGGTCAATGATGTAAACCCACTATTGGAAGTGAGGAGGCCTTCCATTGAGGCATGAAGGTCCCAAGGTACTAACTGGTTTCTAAGTCTAATTTCTGGATGATGTGATGAAGTCAACAGGAAGAGACTCGTCGAAGGAGGGCCTTGATGTATCCCCCATCAACGACATGAAACTGACATAGGAAAGTGATGTAAGATGGTGACTCAAATCAGTATGGATTGACACAAAAAATGGAAATTAGCAATACTGCAGATGGATGGCTTGAAGTGAAACTTCCCTTGAACATGATGAGGCACGACAACTGACTTAGCAGCATTGACTCGACGAGTACTAAAATGTAATGTGACAATAATAATAGCACTCTTTGACTGGAAGAAAAAGTGGGGTGACATATGGAATTGGTATGACTCAAAGACAAGAAGATTACCCAACTGTAAGATGAGACTCAAACATGTGCCATGTTCAAGGGCAACAAAACATGCCATAAAGGATTCTCAAAAAAATTGACCCACTTCCTTCATTTTTTCCCCCACCTATATAGAAGAGTACCTCTTTTTAATTTAACGAGCTCGAGGAGGATAACACATGATCAATATAACTCACCTTCGGTAAGTCCCTCTTCCTTTGTTTAACGAACTAGAAGAAGTAAGGGTCTGTTCCCATATGGGCCCTTCAATGTGTAGTTTAGCGAGTCCAAATAAGGAAAACTCAGTGGTTTTTCATGTTTAGAGAGTCTGAAAAGAACTTAAAGGTGACTCTAGGGTTGTCCTTTTTCATAATTTTAGTCTCGCAAGGCCAAAAAAAAGATAAACTACCACTCAAAAGACACCCTTTCAAACCTTTTAACAAGTGTGAAAGGAAGCAAGATCACTCGACAATCTTTTCATGTTTAGAGAGTCTGAAAAGAGCTTAAAGGAGACTCCAGGGGGTTCCTTTTTCATATAACCTTTACAAGTCCAAAAAAGTGATAAAAATATTCTCGGTTACATTCTCATGTTTTTTCGAGCGTGAGAAAGAACAAAGACTAAGATTGGTATTGGTTTCATTTTCACACAATCTTGAAACAAAATTAAACTATGCTTGTAAACTCCCAACGTAATTTGCAAAGGTAGGGATACCCATGGATGCTTGGTACTATGCCCCCATCTTGACAATATTAGTGGCTTAACTCCAAAATGATAATCAAAGGCTGGTGACATGCCCCCCAAGCTTCAATTCATTCACTGACTTTGAGTTTGTCACTAATTTATCTACTAGATGGAGAAAAAGGATAAGAGCGAATGAAAGGAAGGTTCAAATACGAGACCTAACGAAAGACTCAATTCAACATCTATGAAATCTAGTTAAAGACTCGACTCGATATCTACGAGATATAGCTAAAGACTCGACTCGATATCTACGAGATCTAGTGAAAGACTCGACTTGACAGAAGAGGTGACTGTTTCATTTTTTAATGAGATTGAAATAGAAAAATAACTATGCTCATGACCTATGTTTCATTTTTTAATGAGCTTTCCACAGAGAAGAAAAACTATGCTCAAGGTTTCGGGTTCAATCCCCAGATTTTTGCTTCATTTTTTAACAAGCTTGCTACAGAGACGAAAACTTGCTCATGACCTCTATTTAATTTTTTAACGAGCTTTATGAATAGAGGAAAACTATGCTCATGACCTCTTTTGTAGGAAAATCCCCCTGAGGACAGTTGAATTCCCTCTTGGATCTTAGACCACTATGACCAAGACAGAAAAGTGTTAACTTTGATCACTGGCATTCCTTTAAACATAGCTAAACTATTCAATAGAGAAGAGGAAGAGAATGTGAGTATCATTTTCATGACATTTTTCCTCACTCAGTCCAAGTTGAGCCTTGATCCCCAAGCCTTTCAACAAGTCATGCAATCCAATAAGCCACAAAGACAAAGCATAGTTCCTATTCTACTATGATTAGTTTAAAACTAGATTTATCCAAAAGACAAGGTCATGCAAATGTACACAAACTTGAAGGAAACAGGCCAAGCACGTGTATTAATGAGAACTCAAAAGAGATACCTACAAACCTTTGATGAAGTCATAACAGCCTCTCCAAGTCCTCCTTGTCCAACCCTTGCACAAAGCTCCCAAGACCATAAGTTTGATACCTCCAATTTCCTTCTTTCCTTATGAGATCATAAGTTTGGTATCTCTAAACTTATCCATGCCCTCTCCTCCATGGAAATCCCTCATTATATAGGATTTGGAGGATTAACCACCATGGACAGGATCTCTCATCAGATCCACTAAAAAAGAGATCTCTAAGATATTTAGGGAGAAAATATTTCTTAAGGATTTTTAGGGAGGAAATATCTCTCAAGGATTTTAAGGAGGAAATATTTCAACCATCCATGAGATCCTCCACCTTCCCTAAAAAATAGGAAACCAAATGTGAGGTGGATCCTCACACTTAATTATTTTATTTTTCATGAATATTAATAATAATTCATGTTCACTTGATTCTCACACTTAATTAATTTCTTTTTCATGAATATTAATAATAATTCACGTGCACTTGGTATTTTGGCCTTCATGTAATATATCCCTCCTCCAAATCGACTAGGGATTGTGACATAGGTTATTCCATGGTGTCAAGGTGTATGAGACACTTATATGACACTTACAACACTTAAGGCGAGGTACCTAGGTGTGCAAATTTCATGTGTAACAACCCCAATAGACACTCCAGTAATTTTTTTGGTCTAAGTTTTGTAGTCGACACAATTTGAGGGGTGCATATTCAGTTGTACCCGACACCAAAATAGACACTCCAGTAAGTTTTCTCATCTACGGATTTTGGTCCAATTTGTAAGATTTTCTATAATAAAGCTGTGTTCCCCATGTTTTATAAGACCTTATTGAGTCAGGCCTACATATATCAATATGTGATCATGTAGTGTGTCCCTAGTTTCGAGCAGCTTGAGGTGCTGGCCACGGGAGGTGTTGGCATAAGGGCAGACCCAGGGTTCAACGCTTCAACACCTCACCAACAACACCCTAAATACCGACCCTTTTGGAAACACCTGCGAAGCAGATGAAGTCTCACCTGGGGTAGAGGCAGGGGTGTTACAAGACTCAAGTGTCATAAACCTAGCTGGGGCACGGATCTATGATTACAATACTCTAAAAAATCACTTAGAAGATATCATTCATCATTATTTAACCAGTATTCACTTCGCAGATAAAACCCTAATTACAGAGTAATGTAGTATTCAACTAGATGTACACATCTAAGCACTTAGCATAAGAAAATAGATCAGATCTAGCATCTTGGTCACATTACTAGGCACTAAGCTATCATATTCATCTAAGAATACATCATTGCACTCAACATTAATCATATGAACAATAAAACAATCATAATGCATAAAGAAACCACAACACAGGATATATGTGGTTCACCCCCAGCTTAGGGCTATGTCCACCAACTCTTCTTCTTCTTTATTATCTTCTTCCAATATTCTACATGCACAGAGCCACAAAACCCACTCTGCATAGGACAGGAGATATGTGTTTACCTCACCATATCCTCCTTCCCCAAGCTAGGTCACAACAAAAATCATTCTCACAATCACTTACACTCAGCTCTGCAAGTTCTCAATACACAGTATGCATGAAGCATTCACAACTATTCTCACTTAGCTCAATCGCCTCTCAATTTCTTCTCAATGGCTTCTTCTTACTTCACCTAGATATCTATTTATATATTACAAAAAGGGGCTAAACATGGGTAAACCCATGGGCTGACATCCCATACCCGTTACATAAGCCCAAAACCCAAAAGTGCCCTAAAAAGGAGCCGAGCTCCCACAATCTCTGCTTTGACTTGCGCTCCACCTTCGACCAGCTTGTTGAAGTCCCAAAATAGGTCAAACATGACCAAGGATATTCAAAACTTGGCCAAGGTCCAACAGGCCCCCAAAACTCACCTGTGACTCATCCTGAGTCACTCCACTTTGGTTAATTCTGCCCCAAAATCCTCGAGCTTGGCTCGAGCTGATTCAACCTGTTTTTGCACCAAGGCCTCCTTCTCAGCGAACTCCTGAAGAACTCCCTCATTCATAGGTCCTTCCAAGCATTGCTCAGCTGCAATGACTACCTTTTCTAGTTCTTCTTCTCATCCTTCAATCTTTTCGAACAGTTGGCAAGCTACATCTTGGACTGGTTGGAGCTTCTGAGTCACTTCCATGACTTTGCTCCATATGGCATGGACTTTCTGTTGAACAATGCATTGTTCCTGGGATCATTTCATTCTCTCAACTCCTGACAAGAGATTCAACTGTGCCTGAACTATTGTTGCTTGTTACTTTGCCTCTTGGAGTTGTGACTTCAGTGTCTTTACTTCAGGATCCTCAGTAAGTCACTCATAATTTTTCATGATGCGATCACTTAGTTGTTTACATTTTGTGGTGAAGGCCTTGATTCTCTCAATTGCACTCCGAGCAGTTTCTTCTCTTTGATCCTGCACATCCTGCGGAGTGTTCGACACTGCTTGTAGCTCTAGATCTATTATTCTCTGTTGAAGCTGTTGAATGGCTTCAATAAGATTTTCCACTTGATTCTCTACTAGGTCTTTGTCCAGTTGTTCTAAGCCCATCAAAGAGCGAATTGCTTTGCTGACTGCTTCTTTGACTCTAGTTTTCTCCACGAGAAACTGTTATTTCTCCTGTTGGATTTGCGCTCTATCTTATTCGAACTTCATTTGGAGGGCATCCTTCTCCTGCTGTGCAACCTTGTGTTTCTCTATCACTTCCTCTTGTTCTTGCTTCAGATTCATTGTGGCCTGTTCTTTCTCTTCCTGCATGCAATGAAGGTGAGCTTCAATCGAATCAACTATTCTGCAGAGTTGGGCGGGCTCATCTCCCAACTCTGTTTCATCTGATGGCGGGGGCACAGTAAACATTGTGTGGCTTGATTGAAGGGATTGTTGGAGACCTCGTGGCTCTGTCTCAATTATATAATACATAGCCTCTTGTTTTTTTTTGTTTCTCTGCAAAATATCTTCTGAGGTTTCTAATACAGCTGTNTCGCTAGGTGAATATGAAGCAGTCTCGTTTGATACATTGTCCAGCTGTTGTACCTCTTCTTTTCTTTTATTCCTACTACTTCTAGGTGCATCATACTCTTCGCGGGTAACCACCAGATTTCCAATGAGTTCTGGGTTAGACAGTTCTACCTTGTTGAATGGTATAAGGAACTCTCTGGGCCATTCCTTAGTGATTTATTCTAGGTCCTCCTCTGTGAGCTTATAGTATGACTGAAGCTCTTCTTTACTCTCATCTTTGCCTGCAATGATATATATAAAATGCCTATCTACGTGGAACTTCATAAGGGGCCTGAACCTATCCATAGTATTCAACGTCATACAGGGGAACAACTCAATATATTTTTTCAGTTGCAGGTAGTAGGTATGGAATGCTGCATTCGACTGCCACTGTTTTCCCATATTGCTCGAGTACCAGAGCGTGGTGAACTTCACAGCAAGGGGCTCAAATGGATCAATGTTAGGGAAGGTCGCTCCTTCTGGCATCTCCCAAGCTATAAATGTGATGAGAATCAGTAACCAGCTAAAGTGGAACTCATAGCCCTGATCCTGAGCTTCGCGGAAATCTACTTCTAGTTGGTTGACTAAGTAACTAGCCCAATTCATTTGTAATCCCTCCACGCACTTTCCAGCGAGGTTAACAACAAACCCTATGACCTGCATGGGTCTGATCTTCATTACTATATTACCATCGATCAACTAAAAAGAAAGGCGCACTGTGCCATTTTGAATAGAGGCTACCTTGTAGCCTCGCCTCCCCTTCTCTACATCACCATAGGTAAGTTTAATCCTCTGTGCTAGGGTGCGATCTACAGCCTTCCCTTGGTAAAATTCCTGTGGGTTGGGTCCCTGCATACTTAGGCTGGTGATCCTATGGATCAGTGTCAGATCGATGGTGATGCATCTATCTAGCCATGAGTAACCTCCGTGGAAGCACGTCAATAGAAGTTTAATGCATGCGTTAACCTCCTAGTGCCTTCCAAAATGTGGTATCTTCATGACGTTAAGGATAGTGGACTGCACGATGTTCATGGTCCATAGCTGGGGAATGATCTTCAATTTCTTTCCCTTTGTCTTGGTCAAGTACTTTTGAGGCGCAAGCATGTCGTAGGTATTGCAGTCTCCTAGATTATAGTCACTGATCTTCAAAGTTGGAATCCTCTCCAATTGCAGTCTGACTGCACGTATCCCCTTCGGGAGGTACGTCGTGATGACTATATAGTCAAATTCCCTCAAAACACTGTCACGACTCACCACACCGGCTAGAGGTGGGATCTAGTTGAGCAGGATGGATGGGATTAACTTCGCATTCGCTAAGTCATCTCTATGCTTGGTTCTTTTCTCATATGCAGCTCAGGATGGTCTGGATCCGCGAGAATTCGACGGGGAGGCTTTCACTCCTCACGTTGATGAGGCTTGAAGTCGTGTGGACATTACTCTCTTTGCCATTAGATCGATTAAAACTTCCTCTACTGACTTTTCCACAACGTTGAGTTCATCCAACATGCATGCTCGAGATCGGATATCTCACACTGATGAAAAAATACCCAATGCAACAGAATGGATGGCAAGGTCTCAAATGGTCACTGCGTGAAATCAACTAGTTGTATGTGGGCTCAGATAATCACAATTGGAAAAAGTGTTCTCGATGCAACGCTTGACAGGATAAATAAACAATACCATAACGATTTCTTTCAATGGGTCAGAAATCTTTCATCAATGCACTTCCATCCGTTATGGTGTGGTCCCAATGGTCCAATGGCGAGCTTCGAGGCCATAACTGCTTTCTTATCCATTTGGGAGCGTCGGTCTAACAGTCATAATGCCTCCAATGGTTATATTTCTCTGCCATGGCGAAGTGCCAATCTACGTTGTTCTGATATTCCGGCAAAGTTCAAATTCTGGAGACTTTCCTTCTGTGAAGTTCTTTCTGAAGCTTCTTGCAATTTTTCTAACTTTGTTTTCTTCTTGTTGATCTTTTGAGAATTCTTCCCTATGATCTGTGTTACTGGGATCCTCTTCCCATTCTGATTCTTATCTTCTCTTGGCATAATAACTTTGCGTTGTTGAGGATATTTCGTAATATTTTAGGGTAATACTTCTTCTCTGTCTGGGGTAGGTGCTCTACTCTCTTGTATGGACAAGTTTTTCAAGTTTGTCTGTGTTCTTTCAATTTCAACATCCAAGTCTCTGGTTCTGAACAACTTCAACCTGTTCTTCTGTTTTTCTATCAAGTGTGCTATTCTCCTAGTCATGAAATCTTTTAATTATTGATTTTTTTGTTCTAGGGCTTCTTCTTCTTCTTTTCTTGGGATCTGATCCTTCTCAATCTAGGTTTTTCCTAATAGCATAGCAAATGGGGCATTGTTCTCAACAAATTTAATGACCTCAAATTATTCCTTTTTCGAAGTTCCATGAACACTTATAGATATTTGGGTAAGTCTTCCACATAGGGATATTAGCTTTCCTCTAAATAATCCTATTCCTCCTAATGAAGGAACCATAGAAGGCCTTCCCAAGGTTTCCCAAGTTCTTTCTCTCATGACATTCACTTGTCTTTCCTCTTCCAAAAACACACTCTATGTCAAAGTCTCCTATTCTTTCTTCTATGCATTCTTTTTCTTTGAAGATCTCTGATAAGTTGATGCCTCTGTGATCGTTCAAGGTTTCTTTTATTTCTAACAATACAGTCTCTGATTCTTTCCGGGGTTCTGCCATAGTCTTAATATCTGAGTCTTTCTCATGTTTTTCTTGTTCCATATTAATTCTTTCAAGTTTGGAAATCATTCTAGGGTAGTCCAGAACTTCATGGTCCATAGCTTTACAAAAAAGACAACTAGGTATTCTATCAGGGAAATCCTTAGCAAGATGGACCTATCTTCTACAGTTGTAACAAAGGGTTAATCCTCTCTTCCTCTTAAATGATCCCCAACTTTTCCTATACTACGCACTAGGATCATAGTAACTAACCTGTGAAAAATTATTTCTAGGATCCTGCATCCATTTGTTAGTCCAAACATTCTTTATATGCATATGAATAACATATCTCTCACTATTTATTTTATATCTACTTATATAAAATCTTCTTTCTTCTAGTTGTGCTCTAGTTTTCAGGCTAGGAAAGAATTTATCAAACATACCTAGATCCATACTTTCGAAACAAAATTTTCACTTAACTTACTTTTAGAAAAACACAAAGCTTTAATATCTAAAAAAATTCGCTACTCGTACCTTTTTCAGAGCACCCAAATTCCAGATCTTACCTCTTTTCTTCAGATCAGACTTCTCTTCTTAGCACATATATTTCACAGGTCAAGTGGATTATTGTGCACTAAAGCAACAGATCTACCCACATAGCTCTCTCTTTTCCTCAATTCCCAGCAATCACAGTTTCAGGTCCCGGCAACTGAACCATTTGTTGGCACAAGGGTGGACCTAGGGTTCAATGCACCAACAAAACCCTAACTACCAGACCTTTCGAAAACACCTGCGAAGAAGATGAAGTCTCACCCGAGGTAGAGGCAGGGGTGATTGCAGGACTCGAGTGTCTACAACCTATCTAGGACACGGATCTGTGATTACAATAATCTAACAAATCACTTAGCAGTTACCATTCATCCGTATTTATCCAGTATTCACTTCGCAGATAAAACCCTAATTACATAGTAATGAAATATTCAACCAGATCTACACATCTAAGCACTTAGCATAAGAAAACAGATCATATCTAGCATCTTGTTCACATTATTAGGCACTGAGCTATCATATTCATCTAAGCATACATCATTGCACTAATCATTAATCATATGAACAATAAAACAAACATAATGCACAAAGCAACCACAACACAAGATATACGTGGTTCACCCCCAGCCTAGTGCTACGTCCACCAACTCTTCTTCTTCTTTATTATCGTTTTCCAAACTTCTACATGCACAGAGCCACAAAACCCACTCTGCATAGGATAGGAGATCTGCACACACCTCGCTAGATCCTCCTTCCCCGAGATAGGACACAGCACAAAGCCTTCTCACAATCACTTGCACTCAGCTCTGCAAGTTCTCAATACAGAGTTTGCATGAAGCATTCACAACTGTTCACACTTAGCTCAATCGCCTCTCAATTGATTCTCAATGGCTTCTTCCTACTTCACCTAGATATCTATTTATACATTACAAAAAGGGCCTAAACATGTGTAAACCCATGGTCTGGCATCCCATACCCGTTACATAAGCCCAAAACCCAAAAGTTCCCTAAAAAGGGGTCGAGATCTTGCGATCTCTGCTTCGACTTGCACTCCGCCTTCGACCAGCCTGTAGAAGTCCCAAAATAGGTAAAACATGACCAAGGATCTCCAAAACTTGGTCAAGGGCCAATAGGAGGAATGTGGTATTAATTCCACTTGAATTGGAGGAATGCAGTATTAAGTCCACTTGAATCGGAGAACTTGAATATTCGATTAACAAGAGAAAGTTTTAGATTTTAATCTCAGAATGTCGGACCAAGTTATGTTTAAGGGGGAGTCTAATGCATTGGCAGTTGTTGATAATGATAGTTTTTATCAGATGTAATTAAGGGGAGTGTTAAGGAAAATAACTAATTACATCATTAACTAGTTAATTAGTTAGTTTATTGTTACAGGAGTTGGTAACTCTATAACTTATTGTAACCATATTGTGTAACTGTACATGTTCATATTAATAGAATACACATCAATAGTAGTTTGTTGCATCAATTCTATCTCCGCTTAATATTTTCACGAATTACTACTAGATAGTAACAGCCTCAAGTACTTAATAATAGGAATAGTTTAGTGTGAGAAAAACAAATACTTTAAGCATGCTCAACCCTGTGTTTTACACAATGTAAAACTCGTTCGACATTAGTTATATGAGTAAGATCACCAGTACTACTAGTTTACATATCTCTAATGGTTCCTTATAGATCGATTATCTCGTGGTCATTGATTACTACACAGTACTACTTAAGTTATTCTAGAGTGTAACTCAAGATTAATATACTTAATGAAGTCATATGAATTCAGAAGGTTAAGTCTCTATACTCATAAGACCAGAGCTCATTAATGGTGTGACTTTTCCTGGGCACTGGTAAAATTACATTGTAATGATTGAGATCGGACTACGTTGTATAAAATGTACTCTTGTCAATTGGGCTTGCTTCTCAGGGTGAAAATGTAACTATGTTGACTATCTCGTAGTATTAGTTACATATTATTAAGCCTACAAGTAAGAAATATTGTTATGTAGTATCAAGCTCGACTATAATTCAAGGTGTAGATGAGTCCATGTGCACTCAGCTTAGAAAGTATATTTTCCCTTATGTGAATTATGTTGCATGAGATAGAAATAGATTCAATACCTTTATCTCATGCTATGCGCAGATAAATTTAATTAATTATCACTTTAGATAGCCTTTAACTGGTAAATTTAGTACTGAAAGTAATGAAGTTTCTCATCCATTCGACGGGTGAGGTGGCATATCAAGGTGGTAATTCTGAGAGTAAAAATTCTTGTAAAAGTGGAAAATTTAAGAGTTAGAAGGAGGAGCCACAATTACCCTCATCTAGTTACTGAAACAAAATACAGATATATACCTAATTATAGATATATCGTAAGGTTATACTCCTAATGACATAAGTTTTTCCCCCTCCCTCTCATCTCTCTTACCTGCGTCACTCCCGAGTTGCTATCATTGTTATGTGTAGGAGTAGGTGTATCAATAAGTGTAGAAGGTTGTGTTGATGCTAGCACATCACCCTCCATGATTTCTTCAAGCTGCTCCTCCTCCTCCTTCTCCTCCTCTTACTCCTCCTCCTCCTCCTACTCCTCCTCCCCATGTTGCTTCTCCAAGTCCTATTGTTGTTCGGGTTCCTCTTCTAACCATGCAAGTGCCTTCTCCATGATAAGCATCTCAACCTCCACCCTCCACTTAGAAAATACATCAATATTGTCTAAGGAAATGGAATCCACATCCAATGTTCTATCCATTTTCTTCAACCATAGTCGGAGATTGTAATGGACATACACCAATTCATTGAGACATGAGAACTCCAACTTGTAAGAGGGTCATAAAAAATTTAATGAGTTTCAACTTTTGATGGTCATAATATATTAGAGGGTCTTAGACTCATAAATTACAAATTAGAATAAATGTAATTACTCATAGGTTATAACCTGGTGCGTTTCTTTGAGTGTATTTTTTCAGATACACTCCAATTGCACTCACATCCCAAAGAGGTACATGTTTGACTCAAGATTTAGATGGAAAATCTCTATAAATTTGGTTCCCTTGCACCATAGTTTCGCCACCAAACATATACAATAAATAATAAAGAAAGAGAACATAAAGAAAACATAATTAATATTTTAAATAAATTTTAAATTTATTTTACATAATTGAAATTTGAATTTTGAAAACATGAAGTTCTAAGTTGAACTATTTTCTAAATTCTAATGGCTTGCATAGCATCAAAACAGTCCTTCCAGCAACAACATCTTCATATTTAAATAGTTTGGTACCATCCTGATACATCTCTATCTTGTGATTAATATCGAGTTGAATTGAGACATCAGGTACCATCCTCTAAAGACAAGTATGGAACCCTTCCATCACCTCACCATCAAAATCAAAGTTGCATTTGTAGGAAAATTTGGGGTTGAGGAAAATTTTTGTTGCATGAATGGGTCGATGGAGCATCCTTGTCCATCGAGTGACAATCAAATCCCATAATAACATCTATCTATGAAACTTGTGGCTACCTTTTCCCACATAATAAGCCTGGATATATTATTTGGCCCTATCCATGGCCTCATAAAAATATCCCATTGTGGGATTATCTCTATCAACCAATCTCAAAACCTTTACCAAAGGTTCACTCACTAAGCACACCTCTACCACTCCTTCCCAGAAAGAGTCGTTGTACACCAATATGGAAATGGATTTCCCATCCTCTCTTGTACAATATGTAGAATATTGCCACTCATCACAAAAAAAAAAAATCATCAAATCAGACTGACATTGAAGCAAAGACTAAAGAGTAATGAAGTTGGTGGAAAAATGAGTGATTGCGGCCGCAAATCCCTGTTTTTGGTGTGTCTCCTTATGAGGATAAGAAATAAAGTATGGTTATATATGAACTTGGGGATGTTCCTAGCTTGATCAATCACCTCCTTGATGAAGGAGGTCTTCCCCATATCCTCAAGCATCAAATCAATACAGTGTGCAGCTCATGGAGTCGAGAACAATGAATGATACCTCTTTATATGAAACATACCAGAAACCACATAATTAGTTGCATTATCTTTTATGATTTGCACCACAATATCTAAACCAATCTCCTGGATGAACGCATCCATCAAATCACACAACAATGTTGCATCTTTCACATGTGTTGATGCATCCACTGATTTGATAAACATGGTACCTATAGGAAAATGTACCAAGAAATTGAGAAGGGACCTACCCTTCCTATCTGTCCAACCATCAAATTATTGATGTTTGGACAACATCGAGAAGTCATTCTCTTAGAATAATAGTTATTAATATAATTATTGATTATTAAATATCGTATATAATAAGTAAATGATAATAATAAATATTTATTGATTATTCAAGGGACACATCCTTTCATGGATGGTCACCATATGTTCCCTATATATGGAACACTCATCATTGTAATAATATATCGATCATATCTCATATGAAGAAAAACAACATGGTATCAGAGAAGGATTGGGCTTGACTCCCTCATGGGAGGGCCCATGAAAATGGTAAATAGCTTGAGTGGATTGTAGACAACAATCACGCCATGCATTATAATTGGAAGGGTTTCTCAGTTTGTAAACGATGGATCTAAGTTTGTGTGTTTG
>JASDQU010218917.1:7758-18036 GCA_032191745.1 Picea mariana | reverse complement strand
CCCGTAGAGGGGGTACCCCCCCTCTGCACTCCCTCGTGTGGAAGAGTGTACATACTTCTGGGGTATAAACACGACTAAAAGAAAGGACCTCTGAATCAGGAAGATAATCAGGCTCCACAACCAACACTGCATCATACTCCCTTGCTTGAAAATTTTCATGGGATCCTGTCCATGAGCTCTCGCACGGTCTTTCCATGCTTTTGGATCTCTGCTTCATTCTCCCAGCTGGAATATTCAAATGGATGTCCCTTCCACTTGACCAAGTATTCAAAATATTCCCTTCTTCTGGTCCTTTTGCTAACTCTTTTGTCCAGTATGATTTCCATCTGTGGTTTCTCTGCAACTGGCATCTATTTTGTCCACTGAACCTCTGGTTGTTCATTAGCTTCTTCTTCTTCCTCAGCTTTGTAAGGGTACAAATCTGAGATGTTGAATATCGAAGAAATTTTGATCCCATCGGGTAATTCAATCTCATAAGAATTTGCCCCAAATTTCTTCAAGACCTTACATGGTCTAATCTTCTTCATCTTCATTTTGTTATATGTCCCCTTCAGGAAACTTTCCTTTCTCAAATGTGCCAGAATCAAATCAACAACCTCAAATTGAAGTTGTCTCTATGTTGATCTCCTCTACGCTTATACTCTTGGCTCAAGTTTTTCAATCGCTCGTTCACCTGGCTATGAAGTTCCTTCATTGCTTTGACAAAATCTTCTGCACTAGCACTTCTTATCTCATCCCGTTCTGAATCCCTCAGTTTAGATACTCCTCTTGGTTGTGTCCCATAAACAATTTGGAATGGAATCTACCCCGTGCTTCTGTTTAGTGAGTTGTTATATGCAAATTCCTCCTGTGGCAGAATATTGTCCCACTAACTGTGGTGTTCAGTCACCAAACTCCTCAACAAGTCTCCCAAACTTTTTTTCACAACTTATGTCTGTCCATCCGTCTGAGGATGATAAGCTGAACTAAACGACAAGTTCGTTCCTAGATTTTTCCATAAGGTCCTCCAGAAGTGTCCCACGAACTTGGTGTCTCAATTTGAGACGATGCTCCTTGGTAAGTCGTGAAGTCGAATGACTTATTTGAAAAACAGGTTCACAATGTGAGTTGCATCACTATTTTTCTGACACAGTATAAAATGTGTCATCTTAGAAAATCTATCCACTACCACAAAGATTGAATCAAACCCTCTTTGTGTTCTCGGCAGCCCAAATATGAAGTCCATGCTTACTGCATCCCACGGCCTCTCAGGTATGGGTAACGGTTGATATAAGGCTGCATTCTGCCTCTTTCCTTTTGAATGCTGACAAATTATGCATCTATCCATGAATATTTTGACGTCTTCTCTCATTCCTGGCCAAAAATATGACTCGTTTAACTTTGAGAACATCTTGTCATGACCGAAATGCCCATCCAATCCTCCACTATGTTTCTCCTTCAACAAATTCTCCCTCATGGAGCATTTTGGAATACAAAGTTGATTACCCTTAAACAGTAATCCTTCCTGGATCATGTATTCTATCCATTGGTTTATGTCCCTGAGAATTGGATTCTCAGTCAACTCATACACTTCTTTAAAATCTAGATCATCTCTGTACATGTCCCTGAGATCATCAAAACCCATTGTTTTGACTCTGAACTCCTGCAATAGCAAACATTTCTTGCTCAAAGCATCAACAACCTTGTTAGCAATTCCAAAAATATGTTTAGTTACAAAAGTAAAGTTATGCATGTATTCAACCCATTTAACATTTCTTTGATTCAACTTCTCTTGTTGAGTCACAAATTGCAAAGCATGATTGTCACTGTATAAGACAAACTCCTTCGAGATTAAGTAATGTCTCCATTTCTTCAATGCCTGAATAATAGCATAGAACTCCTTGTCATACATGGAGTATTTCACTTTCGCTTCATTCATCTTCTCACTCAATTATGCTATCAGCCTATCTTCTTGGCTCAAGACTGCCCCTATTTCAAATCTACTTGCATCACATTTTACCCGAAATGTCTTTTTAAAATCCGGCAACACCAAAATTGGTTGTTCCGTGATTTTCTTCTTCAACAAATTGAATCTTTTCTCAGCCTCTTCTATCCAGTGAAAATACTTGTGTCTCTTCTTCACTGTGTCCATCATTGGTGCACTAATTCCACTGAAATTCCTGATGAACTCCCGATAGAAACTAGCCAATCCATGAAAACTTCTCACCTCAAATATACTCTTTTATGATGGCTAATTCTTAATTGCCTCCATCTTATTTGGATCCATCCTCAATTTATCTGCAGAAATAACAAACCCCAAATAAATGAGCTTTGTCTTCATGAATGAGGATTTCTTCATGTTTATCAGCAGCTTCTCTTTTTGTAGCCTCTTCATCATTGTAGCCAAATGTTTCAGATGCTCTGCCTCTGTTTTACGGAAAATCAGTATGTCATCAAGATACACAATGACAAATTTTCCGATGAAATCCTTCAAGACTTCATTCATCAACCTCATGAAAGTACTCAGCACATTTGTTAGACCAAATGGCATGACAATCCATTCATACTACCCTTCATTGGTTTTGAATGTTGTCTTCCATTTGTCTTCTTCTCTCATACGAATCTGATGATAACCACTTTTCAAATCAATTTTTGAAAACAAATTGGCGCCACTTAATCAATCCATCAAATCATCCATCCTTGGCAATGGGAATCTATACCTGATGGTTATATTGTTGATTGCTCTTGAGTCAGTACACATCCTTCAACCTTCGTCTTTCTTCGGACTGAGCACTTTCAGAACAACACATGGACTCAAGCTTTCTCTAACCAACCCTTTGTCCATTAAATCCTAGACATGTCTTTTGACTTCTTCATTCTCCTACGGCATCAATATTTACGCTGCTTTGTTTGGTAAACTAGCTCTAGGTATGAGATTAATATGATGACTCACACTTCTGATCGGTGGCAATGAACGAGGTAGTTCATCCACTACTATGTCAACAAACTCTTCCAACAGTTTCTGAACCTCTTCTGGTAAATCATCTACCCTTGTACTAGTTAAAACAATTTTAGGCTTCCTGACCACAATGAATTGCAGTTCCTTCTTCTTCTTAAGCTCTGTAAGAAGTTCCTTCCCACTCATGAGAAGTACAGCGTTGCTTACTTCAGGTTTCACCTCCTTATCTTTGATTGGAAGCAACATGTGAGTTTTCCCATTCTTCTCCAGGGTGTATGTGTTCTTCCTCCCATCATGAATCACATTCCTGTCATATTTCCATGGTCTACCCAGCAATATATGACAAACATCCATGGGAATAACATCATAGAGTATTTCATCTTTATACCCTCCAATTTTAAACTCAACTAAACATTGTTTAGTGACATTTACCTGATGTCCTTTTTGTAGCCATGAAACTCTATATGGGCTTGGATGTTCAATTGTCTCCAGCTCCAGCTTTTATACCATCTCTGTAGAAATGAGATTATCTGTGCTACCACTGTCCACAATGACCTTGCATACCCTGTCCTTGGTTTTGCAAGCAGTCTGAAAAAGTCTGTTCCTTTGCACCGAACTCTCCACCTCCTTCTCTGGTGTTAAGAGAAATTTTCGCATCATCAGCAATCTTTCACCTTCAGCATCCTCTGCCTCAACATTCTGCCTTTGTGCTTCGGCGATGTGAGTTTCACCACCTTATTTCTTTTTGTCTAGACATTCATAAGACTTGTGTCCAACCTTTCCACATGTGAAGCATTTCACCACTCCACCTCTTCCTCTTCCTCTACCTCTGGTACAAGGAAAAATGTTTCCATCATCATACTGACCTCTCTGTTTGGTATGCTTCCCTCTCTGTGAGCTTCCACCTCTCTCAGTCTGAGTCTGAGGTTTCTTCTAGTCATCTTCCTTGGGTTTCTAATTTCTATCCTAGGCAACTAATTTTCCTCTGGCTTGACTTTTGCCTCGGCCTCTTTGACCTTGTTTTCGGCTCAGCTTCTCTTCATCCTTTAGAGCTATCTAATAAGCATCTTCCACCGTTTGGATGGTCATCATGCTCATCTCATCCTGAATGTTGTATCTCATACCATTCATGTACCTGGCAACCTTTTGATCATCACTTTCACGATGACCTGCCTTGATGTTTAGCCTATAGAATTCTTCAGTGTACTCCTTCACTAACATCAGCTTCTATCTCAAACTATGCATTCTCTGAAATAGAGAAATTTGGTAATCCCTGGGAATAAATTTCACCTTCATCTTCATGATCATCCTATCCCAACTCTTGATCTTTTGTTTGCCTTTGCAGCATCTTTCAGCTTGTAGTTCATCCCACCACAATGTTGCATGTCCTTTAAATCTTGTGACAATGTGTTTGACCTTTTTGTCTTCCTTGACATCTTCATAGTCAAAATATGTGTCCAGAGCTCTAATCCAGTCTAGAAGTTCTTCAACATCCAGGTTTCCTTCATATATTGGAATATCCATTTTTTCTTTAGCACCCATCCTTGCAACAACCCTAATCAAGCGTTCATTTGTTGCATCCTCTGCTGCAACTTCTTCTCCTTCATGTCGATCTTCATCTTCACTTTTAGATTCACTGACATCTCCAAAATCGGATGTGTGCCTCTGTGTTGTCTCCATGTCCTCGAGTATGGCACGTAGGTCACGCATCTCTCTTTCCATGGCTGGATCATGCATCTGCCTACCCCTTCTTCTCGGCATTTCCCTCTCCTCTAGTGGATCGGGTGTTTGCCTGTCTCTTCTTCTTAGTGGCATGGTGAATCTTTCTTTTCCCTACTATAGAAAGAAAAGAAATATTTTTGTGCTCTGATACCAAACTGACACAGACCTATCGGCCCTCAAGCCGAGATCTGCTCACAGGATCATTCTTTATCTTCTTGATCCGGATCAGCTCTTTCGACTCCCTACTGGAATCTCAATTTCATTCGATCCACGGGTCCTTTTGGAAGCTCTCTTGTGCTTGCAGCACTAGGTGTGAGCACCACCCTTTCATGTGACCACAACGCTATGACCAAGGCCTAATTCCAAAGGCGCTTGTCACAACTCACAACTCACGAGTTCATGACTCGTGACTCCCAACTCTTCCTTCTCAATCCTGTGATATCCAAGATTACAAAATGGGTATACCTCCCCTCTGTCAGTGCCCTCCACGCGTTACCACTAGCTAGGCTAAGCCCTAGCTCCTCTCACCACTCGCCACTTCGCAAGTTGTGGCATCCAACCTTGGCACCTTCCTTTCACAAAACCCCGAGAAGCGATGTTGACTTTTCTCCTCGCGTTCTCACTACTCGCGACTTCACAAATGTCAAGCTCTCATGCTCTTATCTCGTGAATCCATGAGACACGTGAAGTCAATGGATTATTGACTCCTTCCTCCAGGCGATGCGTGTTCACCTGCCAATCACACGGGCCCCACTTTGTGGATCTGCCATGTGTCTCTTATGCCCAGCTTCGGCACTTCGCAACTTCACTTCTTGAAGTGCTACCTCCTTTGCATCCCGACACCTGAAGTGCCAAGATACCGAACTCCTTGCTACCCCTTATCGCAACTCACGACTTCGGGACTTTCAAGACAAAAGTCTAGACTTCCTATCCACCGATATGCTGAAATGCCGAAATTTCGACACGTCGTCAACACAGGTCCCACAATGGAACTTCTTGCCTTTTTAGAGTTTCGAACTTTGCGACTTCGCAAATCTTGATACTAGACTTTCGCTCTTCAACCCACAAAACCCCAAAATGAGATTACGTGATTGATCCAATAGTTCCTGTTGCCTCAAATCCTATGGATGTCCTAGCTCCTCATGATTTCGTCACTCGCGACTTGGAGCACCCAATCTTTGGGCCCTCACCTTGCGAACCTCTGAGTTCATGAGATCCCTTGATCTCTGCCACCTTTCCTCCTCTGATGGAAATTTGCAATTCTCTCGTGACTTCACCACTCACGAAGTTGAAGAATTTCTCTTTCTGACCTCCGGTGTCTGAATCCCCGATACGAGTGATCTCGCGACACATGTCCTCCTTCTAATAGATGACTTAGATTCTTTCACTTTTTAACGACTTCGCCTTTTGCAACCTCATGGATCTTGATGCAAAGGTTTTAAACCATAACTCCCCTGCTCCTCTACACGATCTAATGGCTCTCGGGACTTCGTGAATTCTCCATGGAGAATTTCAACCATCTAATGCCTCCTTGATGACTCTTGCGAAGCAAACACGGTATTCCTTCACTGGAACTTATTTGCCTGCAAGTAACTTTGCAATGCCTCCCCTTTGAATGCTTCAAGGTGCTAAACCTTCTAAGCTTTTCTTCGACAGCTTCGAAGATCCTATCCCTCCTGAACTTGATTTGAAAAAGATCCTCAAGTTCTTTGGGGAAAATTCATGCGCACACTCTTTGCGGCACTTCTTCAAATACACTCCAAGTATTTGAATTCTTAGACTCAGTGCACTCTTTGTGACAACAGTCCTTCAACAACTCCCTCAGGTTGTAACTCTGAGACTTCACTTGGCTTGTGCACTCCTTGCACGGCTCCTATACTTAACTTGCACTTTTGGGAGAATGAGAACAATGTTATCCCTCCTGAGCTTTCAGAAATGAACTTTGACTTTTGTCAACGCACACCTTGCAGACAATTTCACTGCACTCCTTGCAGGAAAACGCTTGCTCAGATAGAGAAACAATTGAAATTCATTCCTTACTCTCCCTCTCTTCATATTTCAAACATTAAATATGAAATCATACATTCACGCATCAAAGAAAATGCATAACAGAGAGTAAACCAACATATATCAATCAACATGTACAAACACAAAAAATGATTGAACACCATGAATCTAAACTAAAGATCTTTGTATTAATCCAGAATTTTTGTACATGGTTTTTTACTCTACACAGCTCTCTGCTTCTTCTTCTCTATGCTCTCTTGATTGATAATGTTGCTAATGTTACAATGATACAAGTGAGGGTGTCTATATCCATTTTCCCTCTGAATCCTAAATATGTCTAATCTAAGAATTTAAAGCTACCTACTTACATTTACTAGCATAAATTCCTCTTAATCCTTCAAACGAGAGCGGGACGCTCAAGGTCTGATTACAATCTACAAGTACGCCCTTTCTTAATTGTCTCATTTAACTTTGGCGTATCCAACTTCAAAACATTTCAAGCAATTCATCATGTGCCAAAATGCGTTGACGTTTTTCCTCCACTCGCTTGATGCTGGTGATGCTCCTGCATCAGGTAGACTAGTTAACTCAGCTAGGTGGCAGTTCACACTCGTAACTGCCTAAGAGACTAGACTAGGTGTAAGTTTACTCTCGTAAATGTTGATGTGTGCCCATATCACTCTATACCACCAATATGGCACATTGTATTCTCCTCCAGTGTGCATTGTTTGAGTTATATAGAGCATATCATGTGTAAATTATTCATTATTCATCACGGTTAATGAGAATTCTTCGATTTTTCTCTCTTGCTTCTTCCTTCTCAATTTATCTCTGAAAATGTGTGTGGTATTTTATAGATATATATATATATATTATGTGCAATTTAAACACATTTACATGGTATCAGATTCAATGAACTGCTAAGCAAAATCTACACCAAGTTATTTTTGCAGGTACCAAAGATTGAAGACAGCAGAAAAATGGAATTCCCAAAAGAATTCACTCTTACACCTTACAATTAATTTGCATGGAAGGAGAGAATAATCATTCATCTTTGAACCAAAGTATTGTATAGGTTAACCTTGGATATAGAGACAGAATCGACATCAACCATAGAAAAATCCAAGTATCTAAATCGAATGGATGAAGCATTCGGAATAATCTGTAGTCTCATCTCTCCTAATCTCCTTTTTCACATATCTTCCTGTAAATCCCCCAATGAATCATGGACCACGTTGGAAGGGCCCCTTGGAAAGCAATATGAGATGAGGGGACACATGATCGAGGAGGAATTTCTCACATTGGATCCAAAAATCTTCAACAATCTCCAAGATTTCTTTACAAAATACAAGGATTTACTGTAGCAACTCAAAGATTGTGGGGTTGATAAATCTAAAGAGGAGAAAAAAATGGACTTAATACATGAGGGGATCATCGACCTAGAGTTTTTTCCTTCAGTAGAACAGATGGTAGGCATCTTCACCAAGACCTTCACTGAGAAGAAGTTACATTCTCTGCAAAGTCACCTTGGAGTGAAGGACACAATTTCCTAGAAACTGTCATTTCTTATTTTTACATACATTGTACCTTGAGGAGGGGGGGGGGGTGGTTCCCATGAGGTTTTCCCTCTTTCATGACTTTATTTCAATGTATCTTTTCTATTTGGGTACCTAACATGGCCTTGTTGTTGGGACCCATTCTTTTTATTTTCACCATAGTGATGTTCAGGGGGGGGGTGTCAGAGTTACTTCACACACACATAGGATTTATTTTTCCTAAGGTTTTTTCTTGTTTATTAGTCATTATCTAGTCTCATATATTTTAGGAAGAATATTCCTCTAGGGAGAATATTTTGTTCACTTTTCACTTTAGTTTGACTAGTTGAGTGGAGTCTAGATGCTGCATTGATTATGTCACCATGCAACATTGGGATCATCACCAGCTAATTTTCATTAGCCTTGGTATAATCACTAGACTGTCACATTACCCATGATTCTCTGATCTCCTCCTCAATTCACTATGTTTCATTCAATTAACTGAAGACTAGTAGACTAGTTAACTCAGCTAGGTGGCAGTTCACTCACGTAACTACCTGAGAGACTAGACTAGGTGGTAGTTTACTCCCATAACTACTGGTGTGTGTCCAGATCACTCTAGAACACCAATATGGCACATTGGATTCTCCTCCGGTGCGCATTGGTTGAGTTTTACAGAGTACATCATGTGTAAATTATTCATTATTCATCAAGGTTAATGATGATTCTTCCATTCTTTCTTTGTTGCTTCTTCATTCTCAATTTCTCTCTGCAAATGTGAGTGATATTTTCTAGCTAGATATATTCTATGCAAGTTCAACACATTCATAGGGAAGACTACCTACCACTGGTAGAATTTTCCTACAACAATGGATATTAAGAGTCATTGAAGATGAGCCCTTTTGAGGCCCTCTATGGTAGACAATGCAAGATTCCAATTAGTTGGGATAACCCAGTAGAAAGAATTACAATTGGGCTAGACATGCTGAAAGAAATGGAAAAACAAGTAGTTCAGGTAAAAAAAAAATGAAAATGGCCCAGGATAGACAGAAAATATACGTAGAAAGAAAAAGGACTCCTAGAGAGGTCAAAGCAATGGATCATGTGTATCTCTGAGTTAGACCTAGGAAAATCTCCTTGAGAATGGGAGCATGTGTCAAGATGACACCTCGATATTGTGGACCCTTTGAATTTTTGGATAGAGTGGGACCTATATCATATAACTAGCACTTCCCCCCACAGTGAAGGCACATAATGTTTTCCATGTTTTGTTATTGAAGAAATATGTACATGATTCTAATCATATAATTGATTGTTCTTGATTTAGGTGGAACCAAAGGGATGCTTCCTAGCAAAACCACAACGCATAATAGATAGGAAGGAAATCCCACTCGAGAACAAAACCATTGCATAGGTCAAGGTGAAATGGAAACACTTTGGTCCAAATGAAGCTACATGGGAAATGGAGGATTCCATGAAAGAGGCATACCCATTTTTGTTCACTTATGTACATATAGAGAACATTAGTAGGTATAACATCGATGATGATGTTCCTTTAAGGGGGAGAGGATTGTGATACCCATGTTTCCCTCAACTTGTAAATATAAATATGATTTTCCAAATGACTGTGGTAGATTGAATATGTGTGAATGTTGGATTTGATGAACCTTTTTGTTATAAAAGGTAATGTATGTATTTATGTTATTAATTAAAATGGATAGTGTTGCATAATTGTTGAAAGGGGGGTTTGCCAATATATATCATGATGCTATGAGAGAGATGGTGAGGGGAACCATAAATGGTTGAGATGACCCCCACCAAACTAGTACCTTACTGGATTTAATTTCTTAGACCCAGAACAGTCCTCTGACCGAGAAATGAATTACCAGTCAGGATGGTAGCTGGAAAATATTTCTCAAGAGTTAATGAGGATATGGGACAGAGTACCCATCTGCAAGACTTCCAGAATTTACCACGATGTGGGGATTTGAACCCATGCAATCTTGTTGAGGAAAGAAACAAAGTAGGTGATTCGCAGGTAGAGGCAGATCTGCAAGGAAGCAGAGTCGAGAGAAT
>JASDQU010218916.1:479-14166 GCA_032191745.1 Picea mariana | reverse complement strand
CTAGATAACACTTATACGGTTTAGAGCGCCCCAATTCCATGCACTTGTGCACATACATATGTGCGTTCCTCATTGAATTAGACCCCCACTCCATGATCTAGGAGGATCCATAATGATAAAAAATTTATTATCTCAAATTCTCTTGAAAATGACTTCATTGTGTAGAGATCGACGAGAGATTTCCAATAGTGTGTGGATCTCCTCAAACGATCGTCGTATGAGAAATTTGTGGTCGTTTGAAGTTTTCAAGAAAAGGGGCAAAAGATAAAAAGGAGAGTGCCACGTGGCACCACTGGAAGGGTGATACATGGAATCCGTATAGGTTGTACAATTCTCATGTGGCAGGTACAGTGGAAACACGGTCAGCAGATCTTACAGTGACATGGCACACAGGTGGGCCAATTGGCATTGGACACATGGCATGACCGTACAGGTGGAGGACATATGGAGCAATGAGGGACCACCACGTGGTAGTCTCCCATTGGTTGGGTATAGCTAAGGTCAAATAAAAGTTGTTGTGATCCTAGAGGATCGAACCCGACTCTCATGGGCATTAATCCAACGACCTCACCATTACACCATCCCTATGGTTCTTAACCATATATGGCATCAAATTTATTTAAGTTTATTAAAGGTTTAGTTGGCGGAAAAATAGGATCAAGGGCATAGTCCCCAATCCCATGTATGGTATATATTAATATGTCATAACCAAAGTTTGTGGGGCAACAAATAAACAAACAAACTATATGTCAAACTTAACATATAGTTACAACAAAGCGCCAAAGGGGGAGAGGTCTATGGGGTTTGAACCCGCAACCTCCTCCCACACATGCCAACATTCTAATTGTTGCACCAAGGGTGCCTATTGTTAAGAGACTCCAATATTAATGTATTCAATTTTTCCCATGGAATCTGGGCCACGCTTTAGGCCTCTGCACCATATTTAAATCGGCACCTGAAATGAGGAAGAGAGCATGGAAATGTGTGCCAAAGAGGGGGACAATTGCATGGATTTTTGTGCCACGAAATTGTCTCAATTTGTGTTTAATAGGTGTTCCTATGTTAGATTTGCCTCGTTTTTTGTGCTATTGAGTTCTTTGAGAAAGGTATAAAGTGTTTATAATCAATTTGTAACATCCCCAACCACCTGTTGGGCTATGCCACTTAAAATTATGAACTCCGGTACTAATTTAAACCACCTTGTAATGTCCCCATTATCAACAACTCAACAAATTTCTCTTGTAACATCTCCAGCCCCGAGTTGGGCCACGCCACATGGAATTATGAATTCTGATACAATTAAATTTAATAATAAGAACAAATTTAAGTGGAAATAATAACAACATGCATGCAACAATAACAATTCATATATAGAATTTAACAACAGAGATTCCATGACAAAAAACTCATAATTGCACATACACGGTAATTGAAATCAACACATGAAAGACACTTATCTCAGGAAATAAACACCAGTTGCATGAAAACCTTTCACATTCGTCCCATCCATAGACCACATTGCTCATAATCTTAGTAGTGGGTCACCCCCGAGCTGGGGCTAAACTCTACCAAGGAAAAGGGAATACTAAGCCATTATAAGGTCTGATAAGAAGAATAATCATTTAGTCCAAGGCGCCCAACTGTTGCAACTAGCCTACAGTCTCTCATTCCCCACATGCCTGTCCCACCCCAGGAAGTGTGCCCTTCTCCGGTCAGTAGTCCCTTGGGTGCCCCACTTCCCTTCTGGGGCTTCAGCAACAGGTCAGACAGGAAGGCTCAAATCCTTGTAGCTATTTCCCAGTGCACTCGAGAACAATTCCTAGTAGTTTCTCACCTAGAGAAACTACTCACAGGCCTAAAAACCCACTTCTTCGACCATGGGCCTGACAACCTGCCTCTTTGACCATGAACCTGACAACCTGCCTCTTCACCTGCAGAAAACCAGGTACAGGTACGAACTGTAGCACCAATGAGTAGATGGTAGGAAATCATGAGTGAATGATGAATGAATAATCCAGGAATTATGGGAATTACTCTAAATCTCCCTATTATATATATGCATGTGCCTTTTATGACACATGGCACCCAAGGGACTCTCTTGTCCCCCCTTTAGAAACTTAGGATATATAAATTTATATCCATACTTTAACCTTTTAGGAATATTAATATAATATTCCATTGGGCTCAAGCCCCCTTTAGCTTAGCCCCTTTCCTAGACTCTTAGCTCCCTTACCCTTTCTAATGGAGTTTATCCCCCCCATCTCTTTTGTTTGGTCGGTCTGCAGCAATGGTGTACTTTATTAATAATATGAGTATGATTTACAATTATAATATAGTCACGATGGCCTTTAGCATCTAGGCTCCCTAGCCTAATAATCATATAAGCATTCTAGCCTATAATAACCTGGCTCACCAGCCTATAAAACACAACATATATACAAAGGATCCCTGGCCTCAAGATCACGCACTCAATCTAGTGTGCATGGAACTCTGGGATGTGCATGTTTTTCTTTTGGTGTGCCATCCTCGCGCACTTACACCTGTGCATGATACATTATAAATGTGTGCACTTCTTTGGTATGGGATTCCTGCGCACTGACTCAATGTGTGCAAAACCGAACCAAAGACCTTATACCATCAGCTCACCAGCTTATATGGATAATCACATTTAAAATCAGTACCCACGACTCACTAGCCTATGTGTTCCTTTACATTTATATGTACAATTGGATTCGGCCTAGGGGTATTACATTCCCATCCCCATTATTTATGCATTCAAAAATCTCCATGCCTTTGCTAATGAAGCTTTTTATCCACCTGGTGCTCTTTTTTCAAGCACCAAAATCATGTATTCATACCGCAGCTAGAAGTCATTTGCTCTATTCCATAGAGATTCTTTAGACAAGAATTCATCTCATTGTTCCGTTTGACACACCCTCATGATTATAGCTACCATGCCATAAGCATTTATGAGTTTCCTCTTCCTTGTTGCACTCACCCTTCTAGGCTCGGGTATCCCTTCACTTCCGCATAGTCCCTCGACGATCCATATTGCCAAGGCTTTCACACCCAAGGAGAGCGCTAACTCATTACTAGAACCCCACCAAGGTTCTACATTTATAGGGCTCTAGTGTATTCAATAGTTGTTCCTTCCAAGCATTCCAGCTTTAATGAATATTATCTCATCTGTTTCACACACATACAATCATTAGGAGAGCATGTGATACAAACTTCATTTGGAAATTCAAATTTATTTCATAAGCAAAAATTAACTTTTCCCCAAGTATGAGATTACTCTCATAATTTTCTTAGCTTTTGTAACGACATGATTTAGTCTTTCTTATGGATTTTAGCAGTGCCACAATTGAGACCACATTTCCTGCAATCTTTTCATCTTTCATTCAACCAACAAATGATTAGTATTTCATATACCATAACATTCTATTGTAATACTTACAAAGGCGCACAAGTGATTTCAGAATTGTCTACACTTAACAATTCAATCACGGTTATCAACAGTTTATTAAATAGAATGAAATTATCATTCTCTGCATTTGCATGTTCACAATTGATATTTTCATTTTTTTTAATATCATTCATTTCATTACTCTATTTTATGAACAAAAAATTTCTTGTAGTCAATGCTCATGTAACTACTTGAATTTCAACTTTCCTGCTGCAATGTCTAACAACCCTTGAAATGTCCTCAACTCCATGAGTGATTAATAATTGTAGCATTTTAGTTGTTAGCATAATCATTTCCATTCAACATATAAGCATGCCTTCACAAAAATGCATTCAACAAATACATTCAAGCATAACAATTATGTTATGCATAAGTGCAACTATACCACTGATTATGCTTGAGTGCAATTCTCAATGCACTTTTGCATTGATTTTTCAGAATGCTCAATATCTAAGTCATGTATCTCACCATTGGTATATTGGAAAATCTAGCCAATTCCTTGACACACTCTCCATACACTTCCTATTGTATGTTCAACTATTTGGATGCCTTCCTTTTCGACCTGAACACTACACCAAGAATATAATTCGGTGGTGTTCATTAGTGTTAGTAAAAAGGTTGCAATCCTAATATTATTTAGAAATAGGAAGTTCATTGGATATTTTTGTGGCACATAGCCTTCCATAACTAACCATGGCATGGTCTCATACATGACTATCTTTCCTGGCATCCATGCCTATAACAGGGTCATACCCTTTATTGATTTGGTTATTATCTCATAACCACTAGATCCATACTATGTTATTACATCACATGTATGCATTCAAAAGATAACATTTATTTGTAATTATCACAGGCCTTTAGCCTTTACCACCCCTAGTGGTATCTTATTTCCATTAATGTATTCAAATTATACATTAAATTCATTTCATAAAATAACTCTACCTAGGGAATTCTTACTTAATTCCTTTCAGTAATTATGCAACAAAAGTACATAACAATCATACCTGCATAATTTCCATTAAATAATTTTGATGTTACATGATTAGCTGATAACAATAGAAGCTCCCATGCCTCTTTTATTAGCCTTATAATCAACACTTCAATTTTATGTTGCTTCCCTCCATATGCAACAACATTAGTAGCAACGCTTTCAATTATGCAAGAATTCTCTCTTTCCTAGTACAACAACCACCATTAGCAGCTTTCATATTATTATATATTCAACAATAGACTAATCCTAGTCTTATTATGTTATATATGTATATTAACAAATATGTGTTCATCAATGCATATTTATATGCACTAATAATGCATCATCAACATGCTCATAAATGCATTTGCATGCCAATTTCTTGTACTATGTATGGTTGTCCAACAAGCCATAACATAATTGTTGCTACAGTAATTGCAGCAACCTCTTTCTCCCTATATCACTTTTCTTTGTTGTTCCCTTACTGAGCACTTTTCCATCTAAACTACTATTGATCAATTTTATATTTTCAGCCAAATAATATGTTGATATGAACTTCAGCCTTAGTTATTTCCTAGATCCATCTGACCAAACACATGTATGACCAAATTGCATTTCCAAACATGCTCTCTTATTGAATTTAGATATTTAACACCAATTTCTTTATTGAAACAAAGTGATTCAACCTTTCCTTGACTGAACATATCAACACTTGGAGTTGCTTGAACCATTACTTTCTCATGTCTTGACCATTTGATTTCAACTTGACTTGCATAGTCAACTTCCATCATGCCATATTGATGCACATATGTCTTCTTCTCCAATTGTTCATGGACTTTACCCACTTCCAGAATTCACTGCATTTATGGAATTCCTCTCTCAGAACTTTGATTGCATCCTTCTAAAGCTAATATGCACATAATGCATTGTTGATGCATCTGCTGACACTTCTTTAGTATGTACACACCTTTATTGTTTCACCCCTGAAGTTTTGTTACACAACCATCCTTCCACTGCGCTACTCCGATAACCATCATGGGGGTGTTATCCCAAAACTGTAGGATTGATCCTTGGAAATGTGTCCTTTATCTCCAAGTACACCCTCTTTCTTTTGTTATCAGAAACTAGCATCACGACAAAAAAATATTTTGAAAAAAGTGTTTCCCAATGTACATTGACATTGTTTATGGTGAATGGATCTTCACTACTTCAACCAGTAAATATTTTCTCCCTGTTTCTTGATTCCACTCTAATTATAATCAATGGATTTCTTGTAGTATTTTCCTTCACTCATAAATTTTCTCTTCTTGGCCTCCCAAGCCTTCATGGTTACATCTAGACTCCTACCTTGTCTTTATTTAGTCTTGTCCTTTGGTCATCTTGTGAAAGATTCTCATCATAGCACTCTGCCCTTGAGTACCTTTTTTATCTTTAACCAAAATTTCAATCCTCTCACATGTTATGAAAACCATCTCTCCACACTTCCATGGTCTCAGCTTCATGCATATCCATTACTCTAAGTATAGACATTTTCAACTGGTAGCTTCCTCAAGCAACCATTCCACATTTTGAATAATTGAACCTACCTTGTTACTTATACCTAAAGATACCACTTTTATAAGAAAAAATTTATATTCTTTATCATCAACCTTAATCTCTACTTGCAATACATTTATTATAAAAGATAACAATTCAAAAATTGCTGGTTAGAGCAAGCATACAACCACAATATACAATTCTAGTAACATATGCACAATTTTTCCCTTTCATGGTTACCATAAATATTCTTATGGATTCCTATGAATTATGTTATACATTTCACAATGTTGGGTGATTACATGGACTCCTCTGTCCAATACATTTCCAATGACTGCTTTCTTTCTCAAATCTGAGTTTTGAGCATAAAGTTATGGTCATTTGATTATTACCCAAAAACTTCTTATGTATACCTTTTAACCATGTGCAATGCCTATGCATAATTGCATATGTTATTTTAAAATTTTGATAGGATATCAAATGTGTGTATTCACTGACATAATCCAGACACTCTGGCCAATTTTCACCTTCATTGGAGCTCCAGATTGTTGGATACAACCTGTTGAGTTTCAGGTCGATTTGTATTTTTGGCCTTGAATGTTACATGTACCTTCTATGACCTCTTAAACATTTTTAACATGCCCAAAATTTTAATTTATCTCCATGATTGTGTTCTATGGTTCAATATATTTCCATAGACTACTCTTGTGCCTCAATCGGATTCTGGAGCAGGAAGTTATGGCTTTCAGAAGTTAATTGGGGCTTAAAATTTACTCTCCACTGTTCGGGTTGTAAATCATTCATCCTAACTCTGTTTGATGAATGGGATACATCATTAGAAATCTATCATCGAGATCTTTCATTTGATATGAAAAAATTACACATTTGGCACACTGTTTTTTAGTAGCTAAAAACACTATTTAGGGCCTCAAAAATTCCCTGCAAAAGGAGGACCTTCAAACAATACAAAAATGTCATGGAAAATAATTGGTTTTCTGCTATTGTAGACCACCAAATCGACTTCGCGTGCACCAATTCTCCAATGTGCACCACTTTTCTATCGTGCGCCAATATCTAGTGCACATAATTTTTGTGTCGAGCACCAATATTTATTGCACACAACTTTTGTTTCACACGCCAATATCTACTGTGCACAACTTTTGTGTCGCACACCAATATTCTATGCACATTGCAAGCTTCACACCACACAATTCCAAGGTTCAGTGCACTCACACCATGCACCAATACTGCCTGCGCACCATCGATTCTAATTTCACACGGCGTGAATATTTAATGCACACACACTAGGCACTAACATTACGTGTGCACCCACAATTCTATTTATGTACTACGCAAATATTTAATGTGCATGCACTGCATACCAACATTGCACTTTGCCAATACTCAATGTGCACAAGCTATGCACTATGCAATGCTAAATTTTAGTGCACTCATCAATGCACCCCCTTATGCATGTGCCACCCATTCTGCACCACGCAGTGCCAAATTTCAGTGTGCACACCTGTGCACCATTATTTTCCATGCATTACCAGCTCTAAACGATGCAACACCAAATTTTAGTGCGCACACCCGTGTACAATTATTTTCTGCACAATGCCCAATTTTACTGCGCACACCTGCACACAATTATTTTCCGGGCATCATCATCTCTACACTGCGCAGCGCCAAATTTTAGTGCGCACAATCGTGCACCATTATTTTTCATGCATCACCATCTTTGCACTGCGCATCGCCAAATTTTAGTGCGCACACACGTGCACCATTATTTTCCGCACATCACCAGCTCTGCATTGCATAGCGCCCAAGTTTTAGTGTGCACACCCGAACACCATAATTTTTCCACGCATCATAAGATCACTTCACACAATGCCAAATTTTAGTGCGCATGCCCGCACACCATTATTTTTTCGTGCTTAGCTAATTTTTTCGTAATTTTGTTGCAAAAATTGGGGCTTTTGCCCAATTTCGCGCAATTTTTCTTGTGCATCATGGTTGCTCTGTAAACTCAAAAATTCGACTGTGTCCAGGCCTAAATTTTTCCCATTAAGAAATTGAATTTACTTGTTTTCAATTTATGACTCAATTATTCACATTACCCATGAGATTTCTCTCAATTTTTCTATAATAATTCAATCGAACAAGCTACACACATACTCCTGGAATTAATTCTCTATGAAATTATGCTTCAACATTATGCTAGCTTAGCCCATCCAGAATCAGTGTTGAAAAATGGGCTATGATACCACTTTGTAACATCCCTAACCACCTACTAGCCTATGCCACTTAAAATTCTAAACTCTGATACTAATTTAAACCATCTTGTAATAGCCCCATTATCAACAACTCAACAAATTGCTCGTGTAACGTCCCCAGCCCTGAGATGGGCCACGCCACAAAAATTATGAATTATGATACAATTAAATTAAACAATAAATTTTGCATATGAACAAAGTTAAGCGAAAATAATAATAGCATGCATGCAACAATAACAATTCATATATATAATTTAACAACAAAGATTCCATGACAGAAAACTCATAATTGCACACACATGGTAATTGAAATAAGCACATGAAAGACACTTATCTCAGGAAATAAACTCCAAATGCATACAAACCTTCCATGTTCCTCCCAACCATAGACCACACTACTCATAATCTCAACAGTGGGTCACCCCCGAGCTAGGGATAAACTTTACCAGGGAAAAAGGAATATTAAGCCAGTCTAAGGTATGATAAGCAACATAATTGCTCAGTCCAAGGTGCCCAACTGTTGCAACTAGCCTATAGTCTCTCATTCCCCACATGCCTATCCCACCCCAGGAAGTTTTCCCCTTCTCTGCTCAGTAGTCCCTCGGCTGCCCCACTTCCCTTCCAGGGCTTCAGCAACAGGTCGGACAAGAAGTCTCAGAGCCTTGTAGATATTTCACAGTGCACTTGAGAACAATTCTAAGTAGTTTCTCACCTAGAAAAAATACTCACAGGCCTAACAACTTGTTTCTTCGACCACGGGTCTGACAACCTGCCTCTTTGACCACAGGCCTGAGAAACCACCTTTTTGACCATGGGCCTAACAACCTGCAACAAACTAGGTATGAGTACGAACAATAGCACTGATGAGTGGATGGTAGGAAATCATGAGTGAATGATGAATGAATAATGCAGGAATGATGGGAATTACACTAAATCTCCCTATTATATATATGCATGCACCTTTTATGACACATGGCACCCAAGGGACTCTCTTGTTCCCCCTTTAGAAACTTAGGATATATAAATTTATATCCATACTTTAATATTTTAGGAATATTAATATAATATTCCATTGGGCTCAAACCCCCTTTAGCTTAGCCCCTTTCCTAGGCTCTTATCTCCCTTACCCTTTCTAGTGGAGTTTATCCCCCCATCTCTTTTGTTTGATTGGTTTTAAGTAGTGGTGTACTTTATTAATAATACGAGTATGGTTTACAATTACAATATAGGCACGATGGCCTTTAGCATCTAACCTCCTTAGCCTAATAATCATATAAGCATTCTAGCTTGTAATAACCTGCATCACGATCCTATAAAACAAAACATATATACAAAGGCTCCCTAGCCTCAAGATCGTGCACTCAATCCGATGTGCGTAGAACTCTAGGATGTGTGCACTCTTCTTTTGGTGTGCCATCCTCGCGCACTTACACATGTGCATGATACATTATAAATGTGTGCACTTCTTTATTATGAGATTCTCGCACACTGACTCAATGCACGCATAACCGAACCAAAGGGATTGTACCATCAACACACCAACTTATATGTATAATTACATTTACAATTAGTACCCACGGCTCACTAGCCTATGTGTTCATTTACATTTATATGTACAATTGGGTTCGGCCTAGGGGTATTACACATTTTTCTCAGAATTTTGAGATGAATCTAATGGTGATGCTAGTTCTATGCTAAATTGTTGTGTACAAAGATCTTATTCCACTTTTTCATGTGTGAGACTCATAGTCTCGTTATGCATGCAAAAGGGGGTCTTTAAGCACCTGCTCAAAACATAGTTAAGTTTATACTCATTTTTCTCAGAATTTCAAGAGGAATTCAGTGGTAACCTTTGTTTCTAGGTTGGAGTATCAAAATTGAAGGGTGTCTTCAAATTTTCCATTGTAAGTCATCATTTTATCAATCCTTTGAGCATTAATAGAGTGGTCTCTTTGTTTGGAAGCGAACCCGGAGACGTATCCCAAGATGGGTGAACTCCATTATCAAACTATGTAATGAGCTTAGTTATTTTTTGTCTCTATTTCTCTCTATTTTGGCACTCATTATTTCTGCAAGTTATTATCAATTGATGAATTTTATGGATAAATAAGCATTTTCACATGTTATTTTACAAATAGTCAAGACAATCTTAATTTCCCGAATCTAGTCATGTGTTTAGTGTCTGTTTAAGAACTAATTGACATCTAAGGATTTTCAGATCATGTGGTTTTAGAGATGGTTTGACGTGTATTTGAAAGTGAATGATTACTAGGTCCATACAATCTTGGTGAAGGATCATTGAAGATTAAATTCCTAAGATTGGTTCAAGGTGTGCATTTCGAAAGAAAGAAATGGCTTCAACAAAAGACAAGGATTCTTCTACTTCTAATCCAAATCCTTTCGGTACTGAAGAGGCATTATTTTCTACGTTCATGACAATGAAGGCCATGGTGGAAGAAATGTATGAAGATCAAAAGAAGGCCAAGATAATTGGTGGTAAAGGAAAAGGAAAGCAACATGATTTCGAGAAGAAATCGACGGGAAAAGAAGAAGAGAAGCCTACATGTTATCATTGCAAGAATAAAGAACATGAGGAGGCACCGTGTTGGAAGTTTCATCCAGAGAGGCTACCAAAGAATTTCAAGGACAATGGTAAACAAAGGCCACAACCATAGTTCAAGATCTTGGATCGGATTCTAAAGTTACATCTCTAGGCGTTAAATGTATATTTTATGTTTCTAGTTCTAGTTCACATACTTCTCTTGCAGAGGCTAATGTAATCCTTGATGGAAGGAAAATAAAATATCGATTTCATTTACAATTTATCTCAAAGCACATTAATATTGATAAACTTGTTGATAGTGGATCATAAGTAAATCTCATTTCAGAGCAAGTTGTTCAGAATTTGGGGATGGAAACTAGGCCTCATCCAAGACCGCATCATTTGGGTTGGATTTGTGATAATGCTCAGGTACATGTAACTAAGAAATGTAAGTTACGGTTTGAGATCACATCCAATTTCATTGATGAGGTAAAGTTAGACGTCGTTCCACTTGACATTTGCGGGATGGTTTTGGGAAGTCCATACTTGTATGACAGGAAGGCCATTTTCTATAGGGGAAAAAAAAAGTATCATATTTTCAAGGATGGGATTGAGTTCATTATGAGAGCTCATCAATTGAAGACTAATTTGATTGTTGTCACTATAGGGAACGCGAAAATGCTAGTTAATTATAGTATCCAGGATCCATATTTACATCCTATGGTTGAAAGTAAAGAAGGTCATTTGGTTGATGTTGTTCCTATTAAGAAGGGAAAATATGTTGATGGTTCATTCTCTTTCACATCTATATATTTAGTTTTGTTGTTCAATTTATTACTAATCAGTGGAGTATGTTTATTAGTTGCAACAATGGGTGGCGGAGTTTTTGAATTTAAGGGAACAATTAACTTGGTCAACAATGTTGTTTCAGTCTTCATTATTAATGTGATGAGTCAGGTGCTCGCTATCCAAGCAGGATAGATGAATGATACTGGACAAGTGAGTTAGAAATATCCTCACTTCATTTCTGAATAATCTAGCTTTATGTTATAAACATCTCTAGGATGTTATGCCATGTTCATGTATGATGTATACCTTGTACAAAAGCAAGTCAAACGTTACAAATGTTTGTGGAAAACATGTTTGGGTTTTTTATTTCAAGGAACGAGAGAGGAAATGAACATGGAATTCATTCAAAAACTCCTACATATACATCAAGCAGTATAGGAACAATTAAGCCAATATGGGCAAGGAATAGATCAACATTCGTCTTGGCTTTATGATTGCCGAGATGGACTATCTTCGGGAAAAATAGGAGATGGGAGTGAATCTTGAGTTCATTATTCAAATCTGGATATTGCGAAGCATAGAGTCGATGAGTAGACTTATGTAATGAAAGAATCAATGAGATAGAATCTGGAGCTAGAGATATACCTAAGAACTTGAGCATGTAGCCATGAGCCAAAGTCAGAGTCAGAGGCAAAGTTCTTGCTAAGAGCCAGAGTCAGATCCATGTTCCAGAGAATCATACAAAAGTACACTGATCTAGTTTGGTTTTCTTGAGCTTTTGGAAGTTCAAGAAGGAGATCAAATCTGTATCCAAGATAAATATCCAAGGAAAATATTAATTCCAAGATGGACATAAGATGAATATCATTTCAACAAGGTGGAAGAGTGAGAAAGTCTTATCATCACTAAGTTGTTGAATAATCCATGAAGTGCATTCAGCAAGGTAGAAGAGTGAGAAAGATTTATCATTACTAAGTTGTTGAAAGATCCACACTTTTGGAGGACCAAAAGTTCTTCAATGGGAAGGTGTTGTTGGAAATTTGGTTTTCATTGATGTCAACCTTGATAAATAGGTGAAGTATCATTGATTGATTCATTTGAGAAGGATTGTCAATATTGGACATATTGTTATGAATGTGACTTGAATGTCAAGCATTCTCAATATTGGACATAATTTTATGAAGGTTGGACATAATGTTATGAATGTGACTTGAATGTCAAGCATTGTCAATATTGGACATAAGGTTATGAAGGTGACTTGAATATCAGTAGAAAGATAATATTGACTAATATATTGTATGAGCTTGATACACTCATCCTATATTGTATAAGGTTGAGATTGTGTCATTAACATCCATGCACAAAAGAATAAATTGTGAAGAAACTGTCGAGATAAAAAGGGTAAATGGATAATCCAATATGGATCCATACAAATCACAAATAAAGAAGTTAATAAGACATGGTTCATTAAAAATTATTCAAAAAATCTCAATTGAAGAAGAGTCCAGACATGAGACAGAATGTCAATGATGGATTTTTGGTGAGGAAGCATTGACACCATCGATTCACAAGTCGAGTCGATTCAAACAACAATAAGTTCGACTATCTGAAATTCGATCAACTGCAAGATGAGTCAAAGACAAGTGGATCGATTGCAAGTATGCAGATTGACGGAAGTTTGAGAATAAAATTCAATCGATTTCAAGATGAGTCGAAGACAAGTCAACCAACTGAAGGTCGAAGTCAAAGGAAAATTGAGTCGGAAAATACAAGTCGGCCAAAGCAAGTCAAGATGACCAAAGTCGAATTTCTCAAGTCAATTTTCTTCCAAGTTGAGTCGGTCCAAGAAATAAGTAACCTAAAGGTCAAAGTTGAAGAAAAATTAAATACAAGTTAGGTCGAGGTTGAAGCAAGATGGGTCGACTAGAATTGAAATACTCAAGTCGAAATTTATCCTAGTTGAGTCGACCAAAAAGATGTTTGTCAGTCAAATGAAGAAGCAAATACGAAAAAGGGTGAGACCAAGTCAAATCTTTAGTGACTAGCAACTGAGAGGGAACCGATTTTAATATAACCATTAAGTAAAATGTTTACAATTTAAGTTTAAA
>JASDQU010218915.1:1144-18011 GCA_032191745.1 Picea mariana | reverse complement strand
TCCCATATCGTTAAGGCATGTGAGTAGTATATCCATGTCAATTTTCAGTGCATACATAAACAATTTGAAAAAATTTCAATGTTGGCCCCATTCACAGGTCACTATTTCTCGTGTCTAGTCCTAGTACAATTTTCGTTCCTTTTTCCTTGTAAAATTTGTTCAACAGTACACATGTCCCTGCATCTAGTACTACAAGGGAGTATTTTTATGGTGTTGATTAAGAAATCAACGAAAAAGAGGGATTTTTCATCACAACTATGAAATAGATACATTGTATATACATTAATGTAGAAACTAAAAGAAAAATGAAGAAAGACGGATGAAAACTTAAAACTTGCATCAACCAATTTGTGTACTTTGAAAGAAAATTAGGGTTTATGGTTTACATGATGAATTGATGATGGAAGAAAGTGGGTGTTGTTATAACCCTATGTTTCATAGGATCACCTGGTGATTATTATCCCTTCTTCTAGTTACATTATGTTGTAAATAATATTTTTATTCTGCAAATGATTTACAAAATAAAAGAAATAAAGAAAAAGAAAAATACAAAAATCAAAATAGGGCATAAAAATTAAAAAAAAAGGAAAATGATAAAACCCCATGAAATAATTGGGCTTGATTCATACTGTTCAACCATGGTCAAGCTCTTTCAATTTATGCAGATAGGATAGTGAATAATTTGGCTAAACAGTTTAATCTTAGCGAAATTAGATAGGTTAGTGAATAAGTTTGATCAAACAGTTTAAGCTTGGTCAAATATCCTAGGTTAGAGTAATTTTTAACCCAATAGCTTAATATGGGTTAATGTGCTACATAAATAGAGTAGGATATATGTTAGGATGTATTATTTCAATAAAATTGATGAAAGGGTGATTAAAATGCCTTTGATTTGGGTCAAAACGATGTATTTCTGACCCCTTGGTGACAAAATGAAGAAAGGGTAAGCCGCAAAAACTCATAAAATGATTATATGCTAAGTTTTTTGGCGACATGACAGTTTTGATGCTTTGTGCTAAAGGGATCACTGATCTCAATGGTTGACCGTAGCACACCTAGATCTACAATCAATAGGCAATATCAAACACCCCTGACCTTTGTGCCTTTAACGGTGTGGGGGGGGGGGGTCCTGAGTTGGTGGATTTCTAGAGAGGGCCCCTCATAACGTGTCAATTTTTTGTCAACTCAAACCCCCCTCACTCCTTAATTCTTACCACCTACCACCCCTTCTGAGTAAACTACCAAACTTCTCATTCATACAACCTCTGCACTTCGACGTCACACTCCACTACCCTGCCTACACATCATACTCAACTACCCTACTGACACATCACCCTCCACTCCCCTATTGCTCGTCACATCCCATCCACTTGTTGGCTACTCATTACCCTCCAAGTCACATCCATCTACCTATTGGTCATTCAATTCCCTCCTCGTCACATATGATATGTTCATTGGCCAATCAATGCAGTCGACCATTACTGTTACCCGTTGGCCATTCAATTCCCTCCATGTCAAATATGATATGTTCATTGTCCAATCAATGAAGTCGACCATTAATGTTACCTGTCTAACTCACCATCCACTCCATAACAAATAACCCATTCAGCCATTTAACTCCATTATTTCACCAATTTTCACTGTTCATCAATCCATATGCAGTCGACCCCACCATTTCCCATTCTCCAAACAATGGCGATCAAATTTCACAGTAAAAAACCACCATTAAAACATGGTAAACACAGATTACACCTTTTCCATTTGCAGGTAGTTGTTTGATGATGTCGTCCAAATCCAAATCCTCTGAAACTATAGAAAATCCTTTCCTCCCCCCTCCCATCGATCTAGATCATATCCCTCTGGCTGAAAAAGATTATTTAATTGCAGAGCCGAAGTGTGAATTCGACTTCTTTGAATTACACTTCTAGCTCAATGATGTTTTTCTGGATCAAAGCGATGAGATCAGACTCTGGGAGTCCAATATTCCAATGTATATTTTTCCCCAGACATACCATTTCCCTGAATTTTCATTAAAATGCCAAGCCCACTACCTTCCTGGCCAGAGGGAAATTGTCTCTTCGTATAGAGAAACTCTTTTCACCATCACCCATCAAGCAATAGATCAAATACTGCATATACCTAGGAATGACTCCACCTCCCCATTCTCCATTGAAATATTGATCGATCTCTACCAAAAACTATCTTTCCCATAAAGAGCTCAAATATTTGAACTCTTCCTTCATGCAAATGCCCAGTTACCCAAGAAGAATCCCCCATACCATTCCTCCATCTTCTCAATTAAAGGAAACCAAATGATTTCCTCCATGTGTTGTCTACTATGATATTATTCAGATGAGTGGGTAGATGAACCCATTCTGGGTTTTCTATCCATCCTCTCCACTGAAGAAGAGGATACTACACAGTTTGACTACAATCAATTTCTATCTAAAAACATCCATGAAAAACTCTTCAAATTTTCCATGGAAGGTATGTTCCAGTATTCTTCAATACTAGTGTACATGTTTATCTTTTTCATGGAAAAAAAGTTCTCCTTCTCCCAACAAAAGTTGGACCAAGAAGGAAACCATCAACCTGTGACCTCCTAGACTTCCATAGTGAGGAAGAACTCATCTGAGGTCAATTTCAAATAGTTCACTGATCAATTCTACCATCTAGTAGTAAGCATGCTCAGTGGAAGAGAAGAACCATGGATAAAGGAGTAAGTTAGAAGAATTCTACATTTTTCATACCTAGCTAAAATAGGGGACTGGTACCTCTACCAGGATCATACAGAAATTAGGATCTACAGATGTGAATTACCCCCTTATAAGTTGCCAAAGTATTTACCTATCAAGATATTTTCTCTGGAATATATCCAACATATGATAAATTCAGAGGATATTCACTTTGCATCTTTTAAGAAGAAACAACAACTCAAGATCAAAGTTCATATAGGTTCTTTCATCTACAGCAGTAGAGCTACAGAGGAGGAGGCCAATAAGCTGTTGAAATAAATGAAGTTCAACCTCATATTCCCATGGAACTATGACCCTTGTGGAAGCATTGAAGAAACCAAGATAAAAAACAATATTTCTCCCTATGCTCATGTTCCTAAACCTGAAATTGAAAAATTCATGAACCAGACAGAGTGGGAGGGAAACACTTTGACAGACACTCAAAAATAATCTTCACTAGCCAACATTTCACATACTACTAATTGACAGGTACCAACAGAGAAGAGGGATAGAAAGGAAGTCTCCCCTTCAATCAAAAAATTCTCAGTAGAAGACTTCCAAGTCTACATGAAGAGGACAAAAACCAACCATACTCCTAATAGGTATAGAGGAGAAGAAACTTAGTCCACCATAGTTTTGGAGGGGTCACACTCATCACTCTTCTCAAGCAGCCAACAAACCATGTCCACTTCCTCATCCAAGAAGTAGACTGATATCACATTCACTACTAAGTCCTCACCAAATCCTCCAGGACTTAATATTTTTGAGAAATATAACTTGATCAAGAAGAAAGATGAGATGTTGACCAACAATAGCTATGCAGAGTTTTGGAAACAAACATCTACAACACACCACACGTTGTTATTTTCCTTTGATCGAGAGAAAGGAAGGATGCATATGGAATTCCTACAGACACAAGTGCCTCATCCCAATACAGTCTTTGATTACAAGAGGGAAACATTTGAATTTGATGTCAAATAGGTGCATCCAGCTGATAAAATTGATATGCACAGACAGACTGGAGAGATGATTTTCTCCACCCTAGCCAATACCTCCATGACATATGTAAAGTTGCAGGTCTCCTTGAACAACATCCAGTCTCATCTTAAGATGGAAAACATATCTTCCTTGGTCAAGGATAACAATATCAAGTCCTTAGAAGAACCGATATTGAAAATTGGAAATGATCCATCCAATGTCAAAGAAGTATAAGAACTCCTCAAGAAGAAAAACGTTGACATAGCATCCTTGAGGAAACAACTAAAAATCCTAGCCACTCAAGATCCACATGCAAAAGAAATTGTAGATACTAAAGGCCGCAAGGAGGAAATGCTAAAATTGATCATGGAGAAGAATGCATAGATCAAGGAGATGGAGGTTGAGTTTGAGAAGTTGTTCAAAGAGAAGGAAAAAAGTGTGCCAATGACTATCATCCCACTACAAGCATTCCCTATCATAGAAGTCAGTATAGTATCAGCAGGACCCACAACAGAAATTCCTTTAGTCGTTCCAGTGACAACTTTAGATGCTTATGAGAGATTGGTGAAGTCCATGGAGGACATGAACCTACAAGGAGAGAAGATTAAAATACTGCGAGAATAGATTAATAACCTACAGAAACTTAAATCCATGTTTCAGTGAAGTTACAACACAGAGATGCACAAGTCATAGAGGCTTACTCAAGAAATACAAAAAATGCAGAAAGAGACGGTGATGGCCAAGACCCTATCAGAAGACAAAGAAAACATATGGATGGACATCAACAAGTCCATGACAGAGATTTGGCCCCTTATGCAAATTTTGTTTGAACAGCATGAACTTGTGCAGAGAAGAAGACAAGCCATTGAAAACATAAGGGAAGAATTGGGAGAAAATCCTACAGAGGAAACAAAGATCATCAGGTTCTTGAATTCCAAGACAAAAGAAGAGTTGGAAGCATTGGAGATCGAGGATAGAACAGAAACAATTCTTGAGGTAAAAAAGGTTTTGACCAAGAAAGGATTAATTCTACAACTTGAGAAGAAATCTCATACCATGGATATTGGAGTGAAAAGGTTTTTCAGCAAAGTCAACTCACTGCACAAGAAAGGTTTTCCAGGTTCACTAGTGATCAATGAAAAACTGATTACTCTATAAGACTACAAACAGAAGATCGTTGCAGTGGCGAAAGATGGATCTAAATTTGCAATAATCCAAGGGAGCATAACTGGAAAGGCTTTCTTGGAAACTCTACAGTTGGATCTGAACATCCAACATGAGATAAAATACATCTTCATCACCGAGCCAACCTTTTATACACAGAGATGGATGAAACTTACAGAAGATTACTCAAGGTCTCCATTCCAAGTCAAAAGATATGGGAAAACCTATGTGCCTTGATGGATTAAGAGAGGATGTGGACATCCGAGTCAACATGAGGAATATAGTCAAATTCAAGTGTATAAATCACCAACTAATTTCCCAGAAATCAACATTTAGGATTTGGACAGATCACCAATAGTCCTATTATTTTGTAATATGCAATCTAGTTAGTTATATTTTTCCTCCACCGTATCCTAGTCATTAACAACAGAATCAGATGTAATTATTGTATAAATACTTCTCACTTAGAAGTATCGAGGGTTGATTTTGATGCCTGGGAAGCTATCATTGTAATATTTTTGAGGAGATCGACCAGTAATAAAAAGACTCATTCATAAGATTCTTGTGTTTGGATGTTGGTGATGCGTATCTTGCTCTGTTAATTGTTTATCTTACTCTGTCATCACTTTGTTTTCTGTCTATAATCATTTAAAGAAAGTTAAAGAACAATATTTTCCTTCTGCACTCTGTCTCTAGTCTTTAGCGATCTGCATGTTATTCATCTGAGATTAAGTAAATAAATTCTTAATTGCTTCTTTTCTTGGTTGATTATCTCGCTTGTTCTATATTTCCACCACTTTTAATTCTAAAAGATCCAACGTTCTCACTATCTCACCATGTCACTAAATATTATAAAAGTTGTATCCGATCTTAATCTTTAACACAGATCCCATAGCCCAATGGATGTTTATATGCAATACTTAAGCCAAATATTTTATAAACAAAACAACAAACTCATACTATTTTAACTAGCCTAATATCTTAAAAACTCAAACAAATCTAAATCATACAGAGAGATCCTTCTATGAAACTAGCAGGGCTAGATCCCAGTTTCAAAGTGGTTTTGGTAAGTTGCCTCAATTAATTTCTTCTACCCTTAATAATCTCTAGGAATTACAGAGTGATAACATAGTGGTGACTATACTGGGGAACTGAAAAAACTTTCCATCCTTACGATTTATTTTCCCTAAATAAAGAAAACTTTATTTCTAAACAATTAAAAATTTAACTTTCAAGAGATAATTTTTCAGGGGTTGTTGAATTTTGTATATATTAGTTTATATTTTTTAAAATTTAAAGTTCTGGCTCCTAAAAGAATTCAAACAAGATCTCACCCTGATCTAGAACCTGCAATAGCAGCAAACAATCCAGAAAAGTTACTCAGAAAAAGAAACATTGTACAAGGTCACGGGAGTAACAATCCTCTTGCTAGGGCCACTTCTCTTCCATAGAAGCTTGTCACAATCCAGGACCTCAATTTTGACCTACCTTTTGAGTAGGGCCTTTTCAGAACTAAATCTGAAAGCTTTGTGAATGAAACAGTTCTAGATCAAACCATCCTACAACCTAGAACCCCTGAAAGACTTTCTCCCAGAGCAGGTTTTGATCAATGGTTTCTTCAAGAGTTTAAGAAATTAGAAGATCTATTATCAAATCTTGATCAAGATTTGTACAAAGCCCACTTTCAACAGTCATTTGAACTTTCTTCCCTTACTATTGTTGCAGCTTTTGTCAAGCCTCAAGTAGCTCAATTCATACCTCCCAAGCCTACATATTCTACATCTTTTTTCACTTCTCCTACAATCACACAAGTTGTTTTTCATCCTCCTCCACCAATTATGGCAACAAGATATGCTCCATTGGTATTAGCTTCTCCTTTACACGCCATGCCCCAAGACTATCAAACCATAATTCTTTAGTTTGATGGTACTGGACCTCTTAATGCACAACAACATGTGGATAAAATGAACAATTACTTTCATTTGTAGAAATTTGATGAGGCAGATGTCCAGATCAGAATTTTTTCACAAAGCTTAACTGGAGATGTCAAAAAATGGTTCAAAGAATTACAGGCTCCAAGCATTGCTGATATTTCTTATTTCCACCGAAGTTTTCTCGACAGATGGGAGGTGAAGAAAAACCCTCTCCAAATTTTATCTGAATATGAAAACATCAAAGGAAATCAAGGGGAAATGGTACATGACTATTGCATTCATTTTAATAATATTTATAATGAAATCCCTGTTGATATCAGGCCTCCTAAAGGCTTGGCCTTAATCAAGTTCCCTAATGGATTTGACGCTGATATGTCATACCAATTGAGAGAAATAAATTCTTCCACCCTAGAAGATATGCAGAAAAGTGCAGTGAGTGTTGAAGAAAATTATTATCCAGAAGAGCTAGGCAAAGAACAAAAAGGAGAGTTACAATTAAAGAAGAACCTTCCATTTCTACTTTAGATACCAAAATTGATTCTCTAGTAAGTTCCATGGAGAGAATGATGGGAATATTGAAAATTAATGGTAGAAAGCCTCCCAGAGAGAACCATCATTCTACTCATATTCGAAATCCTAATTTCATAAGGAACCCTCCTCAAATCAGACAAAGAGATCCCAGAGTTCAAAGGGAACAAAGAGGCCATGATCAAAAAGTTAGACAACCTCTTCAAAAAAAGTATGTTGATGAAGGGGAGGAGGTAATTGAGGAGTTCGATAACATTCACATAAACCTTATTGGGGTTAATGACAATGATTCCATTTTTCTCACTCAGGAAGAACAAGAACTTTTTCTCCTTTCACAGAAAGAAGTAAATGAGGAAGAGTCTGAACAACAATCCTTCGAGAATACAATAATGGAGTTCCATAGACAGTACAACTTGAGAAGAAAGAAGACTAATGAAAATCCAACAAAGAAGGTTGTTGAAACCAAGAAAGTTGTTGAAGCTAAGAAAACCTCATATGCTCCTCCTAAGAAAGTCACAGAAAAGAAAAATTCAGACACTCCTCCAAAAAGAACTCTCGAATCTTCACCAAGAACATCTCAAACCGAGGTCGCATACACAAGTCATCCAAGTGATTTTGTACATAAAATTGTGACTGATAAACCATAATTGCAGAGCCAAAGCAAAAATTCAACCACTTCCATCTTGTAAAGTGAACTGTCTAAATTGAATATTCCTATTCCTTTGACTGAACTAATGAATAAAAATTCTTACATATCATAGGTGATCAAAGCATTAAACATTGAACTAGGAGTAGGTTTAGATACTGTGAATGATGTTGATGATCAACCCAAGTTGTTGTTTGGTCCTGAGGTTGAGGGACAAAATGACACTGGTTATGTTCCTCCTTTCTACATCAGTTTGAATATCCATGAAAAGACATTACACAATGTTATGCTTGATTCTGGCGCTTCTCACAATATTATGCCCAAGGCTGTGATGAAGAAGTTAGGTCTTGACATCACAAGGACTTATACTCTTTTGACTCTAGCAAAGTTAAAAGCATAGGTCTAATTAAATATTTGTGCATTACCTTGGCACAAATCCAAACCAAAAGTATGGTGATGGATATTGTAGTTGCTGACATTCCTCTGAAGTATGGTATGCTATTATATCAAACATGGGGTTCCAAGCTAAAGGTACTTTACAATTATATATGAATTATGCCACCATTCCTATGTTTGGCCAACAAAGAAGACTATACAGAGAGACTCTGGTGAAATACATGGTCAAAAATCAAGAGAAACCTCATAACTATCCTTTGTACTATGTTCATTCTGACTGGACTCCTTCATTTTATACAATGATGGTGACTTAGACAATCAAATAGCACAATTAGAAGATAATGCATCTGGCTTGGAGGAAAGTAAAGCAACCCCTAAGGAAAGTAAAATGGTGACAATAGAAACTGATGAATTAGCAGAAAAATTCTGGAGTATGGATTTTGATGGAGTTGTTAGCAAAGAAGGAGTTGGAGATGGAGTGTGGGTGCATAATTATAAAGCAAGGTATTCAAAATCTCACTCTTATAAATTAAATTTGTAGTGCACCAATAACATAGTTGAGTATGAAGCATTGATGCTTGGCCTGAAGTTGTTGAAGAAACTTGGTGCCAAAAGGATTATGGTAAGAGGTGACTATGAACTAATCATCAAACAAATTAAAGGTGAGTATGTTGCTAAACACCCTAGGATCAGAGATTATAGAAATGTTGTATTAGATTTTATACAATGTTTCACTAAGATTGACTTGCAGGTAGCTCTTGGAGGCCAGAACATACTTGCAAATGGATTGGCTACTTCAAAAGCCACATGAAAAATACCTTTCCATCCAAATATCCAATACACAGTAGAGGTGAAATGCAGGCCGACAGTCCCAAACAATATTAGGTATTGGCAACGATGAACAAATTGAATATTTCTTCCAATCGAAAAGTTATTTTGAATGTACAAATATTGATGTAGATAGTGATGATGAAGATGTAAATAAAACAGAATTAGAAAATGATAGTGTAAATAAAGTAGATTCAGATGAAATAAATGAAAAATATGAAGATTGAGATATTCTAAAATTGAAGAATAATGTTTTACCTAGAGGTTTGTTTCCTTTAGAAGAATTGTTTGATTTCAACGATGTAGCAAAAAAGACAAAGATTGAACCTAGTTGAAAGGAGGTTGAGGAATGTAATATAGGAATAGAGGAAAAACCCAAAATGATTAAACTATCTAAATCTTTACCCCCCGAGAAAAAACACAAATATATTGAACTGTTTAAGGAATTTGTAGATTTGTTTGCTTGGAGCTATGAGGATTTAAAGTCTTATGACACTAGTATCATACAACACAAAATCCCAATAAAAGAAGAACATAAGCCTTTCAGGGAGAAACTTAGGAAAATCAATCTAAAGTTATTGCCCCTGATAGAAAAAGAGATTACAAATATGTATGATGCCAAAATAATAGCCCCCTTAAGATTTTCAAAATGGGTTTCAATCTAGTTCGTAGCAGAAAGAAGAGTGGAGAAATTGGGCTTTGCATTGATTTCAGAAACCTCAACAAGGTTTCCCTCAAAGAAAATTGTCTGCCTAAAATGGATCACATATTACAAAAGGTAGTTCGATCTAGTAGGATCTCTTTGCTATATGGTTTTTCTACATATAACCAAGTCCTTGTCCACCCTGATGACCAGGAGAAAAGAATTTTCACCACACCTTGGGTAACTTTCGTGTATGTGAAAATTCCCTTTGGTTTGATGAATGTTGGTGCCACTTTCCAAAGAGAAATGGACATTTCCTTTTTGGATGAGCTTGGTAGATTCATATTCATATATTTGGATGAGGTTATTGTTTACTGAAAATCAGATGACGAACATTTACAACACCTCAGATGAGTGTTTGAAAAGTGAAGAAAGTTTGGGATTTCATTGAATCCCAAAAAAACTGTTTTTGGTTTAGAAGAAGGAAAATTGATAGGGCATATAATCTCTAAATATGGAATCAAAATAGACCCCAGTAGGATTGTGGCCATCCAAAAGTTAGACCATCCTAGGAACATTAAGGAATTACAATCCTTCATAGGAAAAATACATTTTCTGAGAAGATTCATACCCAATTTGGAAGAACTCCTCAAGAACAATACAAATATGCTAAAAAACGATGCCAAAATAAAGTGGAACACATAATCTAAACATTCCTTTTAGCAGGTAAAACATGCACTTACACAAGCCCCTGTGTTAATCAATCTAGATTACACTAATTATTTCTATTTATTCTCTTTTTCATCTGAAAACACCATTGCAATAGTCCTTTTGTAAAAAACAGTGAAGGGCATGAGCATCCTATAGCTTTTTTCAGCCAGTCATTGAGAGATGTTGCATTGAAATACAATATAATGGAGAAACAAGCTTTTTCCCTGGTAAAAGAAATTAAATATTTTAGAGTTTACATTATCCATTCTCATATTATTGCTTATGTTCAAAATGAAGTGGTGAAGGATATTCTGACTCGGAATAACCCATATGCTAGGAGAGGGAAGTGGATTGTTGTGATTCTAGAATATGATATAGAAATCAAACCAACTAAACTAATAAAGGGTCAGGGTTTGGCCAAATTGATGGATGAATCCAATTTTCATGCTTTAGATATACAAATTTTAGCTATAGTGGATGAACAGGGAGAGCAGGCAACTCCACATGTCAAAGAGGTATTCTCAAATTCTCCATGGTACGCAGACCTCATCTTTGTCTTGCATAGTTTATAATCTCCTCCTAGTCTAACCAAGACCAAAGATAGATTCTTAAAACTTAAAGCATTGAATTATTGCATTCTGGATGGAAATATTTACTAGGAAGGTGTTGGAGGCATTTTACTTAATTGTTTAATAAAATATGAATCTGACAAGACATTGCAAGATTTCCATGAAGGAGATTGTGGCAGGCATCTAAGTTGGAAGACTACTGCTAACAAGATCTTTAGAGCTAGTTTTTGTTGGCCCACCTTGTTTGTAGATGTTCATAAAAATGTTACCTCCCGTCACAAGTGCCAAGTCTTTGAAGGAAAAAGGAAACTTTTTCCTTTACCTTTGAAACCTATTTCTATGTGTTATCACTGAAATTTCGTCCTCAAATAGTTACATGAATCCAACATCTCCAAACACCTATTAGTTCATTCATGGCCCAAAAAATGAACTTCCAAAGGGAACAAACTATACAACTAGTTATAAAATTAACATGCTCTTAGAATATAAAGGAAGTGTGCACTAGTCGAAAACGCAGGAAAAACACACATTCACCTGACGCACGACTGTGTACGCAAAAATCCATGCACACCTAGGAACAACATGTTTATGATTCTGGTCGGCCTCCCACCCAATTCTGGTTCATCTCCCAAGTCTATTTGACCCTCAAATCCGAATTGAATCTAAGTTGGGGGTCTGGTCAAAGAACTAAGGGTTCCCTAAAGGGATCCTTGTTCACACTAAAGACCGATTGGATAATGCCTCAAATATTTTCTATAAAATGAGGCCATGGGTGAACTATATTTTCAAGAATCTCATTGCATTGTTATGCTTCCTATATTCTCCTACAAGGAACCTCTTTCCTTCTTGGAGCATTCTAGCATCATCTCATGGAGCTATTCACCTCACCTTTTGAGGGAATGAGCTTGGATTTCTTCACCGTTTCCTTTTTAGTTTTCCATTTGTAAGAAGAGCTCTCACATAGGGGATTCAAGAGCCCTCCCTTGGAGGAAGAGGGGACCCATAAGTCTCCCTTTCTCCTTGGTGTTTTCCCACTAATACAATCTATCCATTGGTGGCATGAATATTGGTCAATTGTTTGGTTGATTTTGGTTCTAATTTCCTTATGCATTGTAGTTTCATTTCTTTAGTTGTTATTAGCTTAGTTGTTTGTTTATTTCATGTGATTGAGTCATTTGATTCATACACTAACTTCTTTCCTGTTCATTTGACCCAACTGGAATTGCAAGTGTCCCTCTTTTCCTCATTCAAGTGGTGAAAAGGATACAACATTGTGGAAGCTCCATTCCATCAGTGGGGTTTAGATTTTATTGGAGAAATTCATCCACCCTCTTTAGGCCAATACAAGTGGATCCTCACAGCTACATACTACTTCACAAAGTGGATTGAAGTTGTACCTTGCATGAAAACCACTAACTCTGTCATTATTAAATTCTTGGAGAATAACATTCTCTCTCATTTTGGATGTCCTAGGAGGATCATAACTAATAATGCAACAACTTTCAGATCAAAAAATCTAATAGAATTTTTCAGCAAGTACCAAATTACTTTGGGACACTCCACAACCAATTACCCTCAAGGAAATGGGTTAGTTGAGTCCTAAAATAAAATTTTGGTAATTATCATAAATAAGATGTTGCAAGAAAATAATAAATATTGGCATAAAAAGTTGGTTCATGCACTCTGGGCTGATAGACTAGCCACAAAAATATCAATTGGTATGTCCCCATATCAATTGGTATATGGTACTGATGTTGTTTTCCCCACCTCTTTGGGAGTTCCTGTTATGAATCTATTACAAGAAGTATAGAAAGATCCTAATGACATTCAAAGGAGGATAAATCAGATGATCCAAATCCAACAGTCCAAAGAGGAGGTGTATAACCAGACACAAGTCATTCAAGAAAATATAAAAAATATTTATGACAAAAGAACTAAGGAGGATGATTTTGAATTGGGTAATATGGTACTAAAATGGAATTCAAGAAATGCGGACAAGGTAAATCATGGAAAGTTCAATAGTTTGTGGAAAGGCCCTTATCTCATTCATGCATATAGAGGAAACAATGCATTCTTACTCAAGGACAGTGAAGGAGCAGACCTGCCAGGAAGACCTGTAAATGGAAGGATGCTCAAACATTATGTTCCACCAGAATGAAGATCTTAGTCACTCATTCCATGGTAAAAAAGACTTTACTTTTACCTTTATGTCATTTTTGAGGTGATTTTTATCAGATGGTTGAAGCCCAAAGAGAAATCCCTAAAACACTGATCTAGATCATCAAATTTACAAATCAGAATAAAGAAAATCAAGATACAGAAAAAGCACTGAGGAAGGAAATTCAAAGAAGCACTTAGTTGGATTCTTGGCACTTCACAAGGAGAGCACCATCCCCAAGTGAAGCCACTGTTATAACCCTATGTTTCATAGGAACACCTGGTGATTATCATCCCTTCTTCTAGTTAAATTATGTTGTAAATAATATTTTTATTCTGCAAATGATTTACAAAAGAAAAGACCATCGAAATCATTTGCAGAATAAAAATATTATTTACAATGAAAATCCAATTTTACAACATAGTGAGGAAGTTATTCATCACTATGGAAGTCTAGGAGGTCACAGGTTGAGGGTTACCATATTGGTGCAACTTCAGTTGGGAGAAGGAGAACTTGTCTACTTGGAAAAAGAGGAACATGTACACCAGTATTGAAGAATACCAGAACATACCTTCTATGGAAAATTTGAACAATTGTTCATGGATGTTGTCATCTAGAAACTGACTTTAGTCAAACTGTGTAGTATCCTTTTCTTCAGTGGATAATATGGATAGAAAACCCATAATGGGTTCATCTACCCACTCATCTGAATAATATCTTAGAAGACAACACAGGGAGGAAATGATCTTGTTTCCTTTACTTGAGAAGATGGAGGAATGGTATGGGGGATTGTTATTAGGTAATTAGGAATATTTAGGAAGGAAGAGTTCAAATATTTGATCTCTCTATAGGAAATATATTTTCTGGTAGAGCTCGGTCAATATTTCAATGGAGAATGGGGAGGCTAAATCATTCCTAGGTATCTACAGTATCTGATCTATCGGTTGAGGGGTGATGGTGAAAAGAGTTTCTCCAAACAAAGAGACAATGGCCCTCTATCCGGGAAGGTAGTGGGCTTGGAATTTTAGGGAAAATTCCAGGAAATGGTATGTCTGAGGAAAAATATACAGTGGAACATTAGACTCCCAGAGTCCGATCTTGTCACTTTGATCCAGAAAAACATCCTTGAGACAAAAATGTAATTCACAGAAGTTGAATTCACACTTCGTCTCTGTAATTAAATAATTTTTTTTGGCCAGAGGGATATGATCAAGATCGACGGGAGGGGGAAGGAAAGAATTTTCTACAGTCTCATAGGATTTGGATATGGGCATCATCATCAAATGACTACCTGCAAATGGAAAAAGGTGTAATCTGTGTTTACCAGGTTTTAATGGAAGTTGTTGACTATGAGATTTGTTTGCAGTTATCTGGAGAATGGGAAATGGTGGTATCGACTGCATATATATCAATGAACAATTCAAAATCGATAACGATAATGGTCAACTATGGAGAGGATGGTGATTTGGATGGGTAACTATGGAAATCGAATTTTTCGTCGATTTCTCAATGATCATACCCCCGAAATGTCTACGGAGGTCTAGCGTAAGCTATCTCTTCCCTCGTCTATTCCCATAGGATCATGGGTCACGACCATAGGTCGAACAAGGGTGGCATCCTTTCACTCTTCGTGACTCAGCACTATCAGAGCGTCGAGTCTTTCGACTCTGCAAACCCCGACACAACGAAGCGTCGAGCCCTAAAACGGATGGTGAGTACAAGTTTCTTGTTTGGGTCTTGTCCTCATGACCACGTGCTTAAACTGGCAAATCCCTTACCAGCCTTTCGTGATTTGGGAAATCACAATGCATGACTTCTTCCTCTCCCATTAAAATCCCTAAAAACCACGAAGTCTCCCAAGTTTCCCTCCAAAGGGAAATCAATGGCTGTAAGCCTCCCCTGATCCGACGATGTGGATACGCTTGGGGTTTCGGTACTCGAGAGTTCAAAATGCAATGACTCCAAGAATCCTTGTTATCTAAATCTTCAAATTCTGATATGGAAGTTTGTGTAAGAGATCGACATCTCTAAAGAGTGTGGATCCAATGGTCCATGGGATTTCGGGACTTTTCCCAAATCTCTGACCGCTCACCATGTGTCTCCTCTGATGGACGGTCCAGATTCTTTTGGTACTTCTCCTCTCCACTACAACTCATATCGGGATTTCGGGCATCATAATTTTGTGAATCATGGGGGAAAGGTTTTCTAGCCCTCTGATTTCCCAGATGCTGAAATGCTGAAACATCGACCGACAACCACGTGCCCCTCTAATGGATGGAGGCGACCTTCAACCAAGATCAACGGTCATGATCTTTTAGGGATGATCAACGGTCATGATCAAATCTTGGCTTTCCTTAACCTCATTCACACCTCTTCACTATTTCGATGTTTCGGTGATCGGAATTTCGCGAATCGCGGGGGTAAAGTTTTCTATCCCTCTAGTTTCCCAGATGCTGAAACGCCAAAACGTCGACCGGCAACCACGTGTCCCTCCGATGGACAATAACAACCTTCAACCAAGATCAATGGTCGTGATCTCTTTGGGATGATCAATGGTCATGATCGCTTCCTGGCTTTCCTTAACCTCATTCACACCTCTTCGCCATTTCGGGGTTTTGGTGATCGGGATTTCGCGACTCGCGAAGACAAGGGTTATTGCCCTTTGGTTTCTCGGGTGCCGAAACACCGAAATTTCGATCGGAAGCCACGTATCCCTCCGATGGATAGTGTGACCTTCAACCAATATCAACGGTCATGATATTTTCAAGATGATCAATGGTTACGATCAAATCCTGTCTTTGCTTAACCTCATTCACACTTAAACCGATTCGGGGTTTCGAAAATCAGGATTTTGCGACTCCCAGTGACACAAATCCTCTATCAACTCGAATCCCCAGTATCCGAAATACCGATGGACTCTTGATCTTTGCCATGTTTCCTCCATGGATGGATGGTCCAAATCTATATCGGGACTCTCACCATGGAGTGTCCTGATCTCTTGTCATCAGGACTCCCGGAATCCCAAACTCCAAATCCTCGATATCGACTCCTCTCTCGGGACTTTCTCCCTTGTGCATGAGGGCTTATCCCTCATGCATCTCCTAGCAGATCCAATGGCTATTGGGTTTTCTAGATAAGATCTGACGACTCAGATCTGTCCCACGCCATGTACCGACTCCTCGTTTGGGACCTTCGCCACTGTTCACGAGGGCTTAACCCTCCTACATCTCCTAATAGATCCAATGGCTATCGGGTTTTATAGCTAAGATCCGATGGATCAGACCTATCCTATGCCGTGCACTCTCCCACTGCTCTCTAGATGTGGAAAAACTAATGGTCCAGATACTCCCACAAACCTTGGGGATCTACAGTCCTGATTTCCTCGCTACTCACGAAGATAGAAGAAAAGGGGTAAGGCATGTAACACCCTTGTTTCTTCCACCAATCTAACAGTTGTGAATGATCGCAGATCTTTCAACGGGATCTCGTCCGTCAATCGATACTTATCCCTATGCTGCTACTTCGAGATTTCAAAAAGATCATTCTTCCTCGTACAGGGTTGCTAAGACTTGCACAT
>JASDQU010218914.1:14458-27501 GCA_032191745.1 Picea mariana | reverse complement strand
ATATTGATTGCTATTGTTGTGGGACATGAGCACATCATATAATGAAAAAAGTGATTCAAAGTTGATCCTGGTCAACCCCTCTTACAGTGGTCAATATCCAGACTCCACATGAAAGAACTTTCAGAGGAAGGAGATTGTAATGCAAGAATTTATATCGAACAAATACTCGACATCGTTCAGGGCTTTCTTCCTTTTCCTGATTTCATTGATTTGTAAGTAAAAATCTTTCATAATAAATAAACATCAGGTATCCAAGTCATTGTTTTTAATGATATTGATAGTATGCATTGCATTAGATATCAAATGACTGATTTTAGGGAGCCCACATTACATATTTCTATATCTAGAAGAAAGAGACAGAAGGATATGATTATCAAATGAATTTAGACTGGATGATCTAAATAAAACAGTGTTCAAAAAAAGTGGGCTTGCTTTTACAGAATTTATTGACTAATCTAAAAATAGTTATATCTTTATTATGATGCATGTAGGAACTCAGCATATCAACATCGTCTTGCGTGGAGCTTCCAAATCTAATCATTTGGCAAATCAATGTTGTTTTACATTTAAACAAGTAAGCGAGCTTTAATAACATACTCTGCTCGTTTTGAATTTTCAAATTGAGACTGCAACAATGATTTCAAAATAAAAGTTATGTGCATGGAATTTGCATTCCCAGATACAGGCCAAAATTTCTTCGATTTCACATCCTGTGAAATTAAATCACTAGTCTAACTAAAGTAGAACCCTTTCAGTTCCCAACATGATTTATGGCTTCCTTGTCAACTGCTATGTAGCCAACAACATAAAGTGGATAATATTGAGAGTATCTAGGAATTCTACGATAGTAGTTATAGCTTTCATTTGTCCAGTATGGTTTAGAGTGTTGTCTGAGTTCCGATGATTTGGAATGCGCAAAAGATGGTAACTGAAAACGATTGAGCAAGGTCAGATGAACATCACATCCTGGTCGGCCTTCATATCCATTGCTGAGGTAAAGCCTGAACTCATCCTCCAAATCAGCCATATCAACAGAAATGTTTTTCCTCAGTTTTAGTCCCCACAAAAAATAACAATGTGGCTCCTTTACATTCTTGTCAAAATATGGGTATGGATTTGGATCGCAGTATGCTGGCAGCTTTTCAAACTGCATTACAAGAAGTATACATTAAGATTAAATAAGCAGCACAGAAAAGAATTCATTACTCAGAAAATATCTGCAATTTCCTTGTAAGAAGATATCATTCAGAGCATTTTAATAATTGCACGTTATGATGTATAGCTGTGATAAAACAAAATGTAATTACCTTCAAGAGAAGATGACGGAAACGTGATTCAACCCACCCTCTCCAACTCCGAAAATCATCTTCATCTGAAGCTGTAACATAGATTTGAATGAAATACTCATAACTAGAGCAGAAAGGAAACCGTTCAAAGAGTATATTCCAGTCCCCACTATTTGGCAAGGTGCCCCATTTTGTCTCCATTTTCTGCAAGGTAACCAAAAACATATATGTTGATCAAACGGTTTCCTCATCTATCATCATCGAAAGACAATCTACCAAATAGCAAAATCATATGATGTGTTCAGAAAAGCCAACCATTATTGCATCCCAGCCACGTGAAAATTCTGACTTGAGTTTTTGTAGGGTGCTTCTTGTAACATTGTAACTGCAGCAACTATAGGGGTGCACCGGTATGATAATTGGCATATGGTGATGTCTATCTGATCCATCAGCATGGTCAGGTTGGGTTTCCACCAATGTCACTGGAGTTGGCCACTGCCAATGTGCATATATCCAAAAAAATCTTGAAACCAGCATACTGACAGTTGCATTTGGAAACATTTGGCAAACACGTGCAACAAGCACAGCCCAGTGTATTCCTCCGAGAAACCCAAAAATCTGAAATGAAGATCAACTTTCAAGTATTACATTAATGAAGACCAGAAGCCAACAACGCTTTCATGGGACAACAGCAGTGCAGTGTTAAATATTACAAACTCATCAGGATCGACAGAATCTCATCTTACATGTGAATATATTCCTCTCCTCTTTGCCCAAAACTTGATACATCTCAGGGTGGAACGGAAGTTCTGCAAATTGTTAGCAACAAAAGACAGTGAATTTAAGTCACAACAGAACATGAAATGCATCATCAACTTCAGAAATAAAAACCCTAAGCAAGCATTAGAATTGAAGATCAACAAGAGGAACCACTTGGTGTAGCTGCCAAAACGACCTTGAAATTCTTTTAAATGGTATTCAGAAAAAGAAGTTGAAACACCTAAAGTTGTTCCTGAAATTATCAATTTGAGACGATGCAAACAAGACCGCAATACAGACATTTAGAAGTTACTTTCTTTGTAACTGATTTTGTTGTTGCCACTCATCATTTGTATAATAGAGCAATACACATCACACAATATAAATAATGATAAATATCAATGATATCATCATTGGACAGAGGACAATCCAAACTCGCCAAACAATAGCCACTTTCACTTATTCCTAGGTTCAGACAATATAATATGTAATCACAATTGAGATAAAGTTAATAATATCATATATGTCATCATTGGTAATTATGATGAAGTGTGCACTAAATATGCAGCAGAGCTGTCAAAAAATAGCCACTTTTACTCACCACACATAGGCTCAAAAGGATGCCTTCTTTTCTTGCTTTCCTATCAAAATAATGCTTCATCATCAGGATACAACCATTTTCCCATATATCTCTGAACTTGGTGATGCAAGGTGTTACTTAAGTTGGACAAAGCCTCCTACTTAGGTTGTGATTCTCTACACTTGTAACAAAATACATTTGAACAACTGTCAGGGAAGTATGGGGTGGTATTTCAGTTCCCATTACATATGCCTTAATGGAGCCCTGTACTCTAGTACCAAGCATGCATCACAATCAAGTTGTGCACTCTGCGCAGATGATAAGTCCCACATTGTTTTGGGACATCTTATGGTTCGCTTCAAACTTCCCATATCATCTTAATAATTAATCCATGAGTCAACCTCGTGTACTTTTGACTCTCCCATCAGATGGGTATGAATCAATACAGCTTCACCACTATCCATAATGCCTCTAGAACATGCATCAACACCACTACTTTTGACTCTTCTTTAGTGCTAAGGAACCCCCTTCACATAATGAAAGTAGAACCATTATGGCAATGAGGGTCCATTCCTCCCTTTACTTATSTAGCTAGATTTCAATACTCCTTGTATCAATAAGGCATGTAATCATGGCATCAAAGAAACCCTAGGGCATAAATCCCACACAGAGATCAATCTATGTCATAGTGATACAACATATCAAGAGGTGGCTGACATTTTCTACCAATAGTTTGGTTCATGTGACTCTCATGAAACCCAGCTATGAGTAGACATGTCCACAATGCATTTCAAACTCAATTTACCATCCTTGGGGCCTTCTTCATCTATGGCTCATGATATCATGCATGAATAAAATAATTATTGTAACATCACGAACTATTACATAAGAAAATCGGTACACCATATCAATACATCATTCAATATCCATCAAAAAGAATACTGAGTGCATATCGTCATCTCAATAACAACAGAATATTGCATAGGAACATTATCCAACAAATTTAATAAACAAGTGGCCACAAAATCATTCATAATAGTCCCTTGAAAGGTTAATAAGTGTTCGAATACCAAAAAGAAATACTTTGTGATGGTTCTGGTATATGCAATCACAATACCAACTTGATACAGAAAACCTGATATGTGGCATCCCGGTTGCATGAACAACAAAAAGAGACTCAAAATTGTGTAGTAGTGACAAGAAGTAGCGTAGTATGCAGTGGGAAGTCAATAAAATGTGGAGCAACAGAAAAATTCAATCAATATGCAAGTTTTTGCCCAAAAGAAGACTAGAAATGTAAGCCGTTGTGCTCCAACAATAAGTCCACTGCCCAAAAAAAAGTATAAAAGATATAAAATGCCTTCCAGAAAATCCAAAAATTGCCATTCAAAAGGTCACAAACAACAGAAAAATCCAATCAATATGCAATTCTTTGCCCAACAGAAAACCAGAAATGTAAGCTGTTGCACTCCTACCATGGGCCCACTGTCCAAAAAAAAGTAGAAACTATATAAAATGCCTTCCRGAAAATCCAAAATTTGYCATTCAAGAGGTCACTGCACCAAAAAGGAGGGTGCTTTCCTTCCRGAGGAAAACACTAGTAGAATAAAACCTGAAAACAGAACATTGTGCATGTAAACATCCTCTCTAAGTTGTGCCTCTCTAAATGACATTGAAATGCCTCGAAAGTGCACAGTAGATGCAAGGATATGAAGTCACACTTCCTCTCCAAGTTACCTCACTAAATGACATTACAATGCCTCCAAAGTGCAGGGCAGATGCAGGGATATGCAAAGCAACTAAAGATGAATGAAGGACAAAGTTATGGGGTACTTATACCAGTTCAAATTGCTGAAGCTACTTAGGTCAGCCTCAATAGGATTTTCCTAGGTTAACCTTACCAGAGCTTTATCAACGTCTTTTAACCCCCTTCAGTAAGGCTGGATAGCCTCTAATCTAACCCATACGAGAGCTACTTGCTTCTCGAAGGATGTGCTACCTTACTTTAATTAATTCCATCTCTTTCACAAAAAGAAAATGACACTGATTCTTAATATAACATTAGCAATGTGTGCACTAAGTAATTGATCTATATTCTTCTTTTTCTGCATCAAAACCAGGGTTATAATACTATTTAAGTAGTTGAGAATATGTCCGGCTCACTTCAAGAGCTTGTTGTTATACTAGAACCATTCAAGCTATAAAACTGTTTAAGAATTTGTAAACCTATTTACTATTAATTATATATATAGAAGCATAAATCTATGTTTTACATGGTCAATTGGGTCTAGCTCAGGTGGTTGAGGAGAAATGTTATCCTCCCCACCCAGGTTCAAATCTTGCTTGCAACATGTTTCGCTCTTCATGAGCCAATTGTTGTTGAGGCTATGAGCCATGAGGAATATCTTACCCTTGCTTACGGAGAGGGTGGGGTGCTTGGTTACATGTTAAAAAAAATCTCTGTTTTACGTAACTATTGCTATTCATGCATTCATACAATAGCAAATCTATTGTCCATGCATAAATGCTCTTGCAATGGCAAATCTCAAGCAAATAGATTCATAGATGAAATTGTACATGTCTTTCCATTTTATTGCATCTATTGTCCTGAAGTTGTTTGCTCATTACATAGCAAATATGTTGTAAACATAACCTCAAGGTCATAGTAGCATATTGCATTCCAATGACATGCGTGCACATACTACTATAGACAAAAACTGTAAATTTTGCATGAAACGAGGTTATTCTGTGTTAAATGAGAATGCAATGTATGTGCACTAATAACAGTCATTAACTGAAATACACACACGCATACACAAAGAGGATGGATATAATTTAATAAGTTACACCTCTCATTGTGTGGTCCTGCACGAAAGTATCTTCACCTTAATAGAGGCTCAGTGTTCAACCTAGATGCTCTTGTACACCATCATTGAGATCCACCTCATAATCAAGGACACTGAGAATGTATGTCCAATGTGAAATGAAAGTGGATGTGACAAGTAGATCCAAATCATTTATGCTTGCAGATATGTGTAAACAAATGTTCCATCAAGTTTCCAGAACAGGGGGACATGGGAACGGGAAACACATCCAAGAGACATGTGGAGACACCCCCCAAATTTTAGGAAACGTCATGGGAAACATGGGGGTGATCCCCGACATAGGGAACCCTGTTCAAAACCCTAAGAAATAGAAATTTTAATTACATGAGAAACAATGATAAATCACAAACATGAACGAGGAAAGCATAAAATGAATATCCACATACACTTTAGGGTTTTGTTTGTAACATGGGAATGTGGAAACACGTCCATGGAACATGTGAGACACCCCCCAGATTTTAGGAAACGTCATGGGAAACGTGGGGGTGATCCCAACATAGGGGACCTTGTCTGAAACCTTAAGAAAGTAAAATTTTGAATACATGAGAAACAATGATAAGTCACAAACATGAAGAATGACAGCATAAGATAAATATTCACATATGCTATAGGGTTTTTGTATTATTTTAAAAAAATGGCTTTCTCTAGGATAGTTAGGCAAAATCATGGGGTAACACACAAGGGTCCCCCTTTTTGGAGGGGGGAAGCCTAGGAGTCCCCCTTTTCGGGAAGGAAACATCCCCCTATGTTTCCCCAAAAAGGGGGCATCAGGAAATGTCCCCCACTAAGTCTCCCCATCCCAGAAACATGGGAAGTGTGGGGGACATGCCCACCCGAGGGAGAGCGCCCCCATGTAACACTGATGTAAACCCTTGAGATGCCCACTATGCTTAGCAATGTGTCTATCAGCCCCCAAGGAAAATCCAATGGCCTTCCAATTTATGCRCGTGCTTAAGCATAAGTTATAACTACCTTCTTTAAAAGCTTCATCATGACCAAAGCTAGCCCTTGTGCTCTATGCTAGCATAAATTGTTTGAAATGTATCAGCACAWGTTTCTACAAGTCAAAGCTTGTAAGTTGTACATGTATACCCTAACCCCTACTACTACAAACAATTTTGAGACAATTTTGYCCCCCAATACTCCAAAAAAGGGCTTGGTAAATCTAAAACAAATTTAGCATTGATGAGACTTGAAAAGAATGATCAATGGCATGTATCATGTAGGTCTTTTCAAAGGCATAAAAGGCTGCCACCTTCTCTCCTACCCTTTTTTGCCTCAACATAAGGAGATGAAAAGACATACACAAATGACAAATGATGACCTGTACAAAGCATGTTGACAGCAGTGATTCTTTCACGCAGAAGAAATTTCAACGCGACTGGATGCCTTATTTTCTATAATTGTTTGGGAAATTGATATTGAGAGGGGTGTCTGTCAGGCTATGGTCTAGTCATAAGTGGGGCTGCTTACCACCATGATGACCGAAGTTTAAATCCCAGCGGGTATGCCCCACCCAATAAGGGGTGGCATTAAAGCAGAAAAGGAACTGTTATGCGGTTGTTGTACCTATTGTACAGGATACAGAGTTCCATAGTCCCTTCATCTAAACAAATGGTATTTCACCAGCAAATAGGAAATAAGATATTTGAGAGGGTTGAACCTTAAACTAAATCAATATGATACATAATGATGTTCTTCAACACTTCTACAAGGGTAGCTTGCATGTACATTCCAATGATTAAAATAAGCAATTTAAAATAATTGCAGCATTCACTAGTTTGAGTAACAGTTATCTAGTTACTTTTCATCATCATATGAAACCTGGCCTCAATAACAAGAGGAATATGCATACCAACTGCCACTTCCAACTCTTTGATTGATAGATCTAAGAACCCCATTTTCCCATTAAAAAATTAACATATATTTATGCTTTCTCAGTTATATGTTGGAGTCAAACTTTCATTTGGGAACTGTATAAGCAATGCTTGGTCATCCACACTAGCCATCCATTGAAATTGATTTTAATATCAGCTCTTATTTATACAGGGTTTAAAACATGGAGAATACTCATATGGGGAGACAAAGATAAGATAACATTATATTGATATCCAATGGATGTCCAAAAAGGTAGCTCAATAAGACTGAAGGAAAAAAAAAAAGTACAATCAACGATAAGCACCTGCAGGAGTACCTAATGCTACTCTGAAAGCATAAAGTAAGCTAAACTAACAGACATAAAGTACTTTAAAGAGCATAAGCAAGTAATGTCAAAATAAAGAAAGAAAAGGAATAGCGATTAGATATAACAGTGATTCCCTAGCTCAATATCAGCATCATAGATGAAAAAACGAGCCCTTAGTTCTTCATAGTTGTAAAATTCCACCCAAATACTAAAAACATGCAAGATATTTTCCCGTTTACTCAAAACTTGATTGGGATATGATCAATTACTAAACCCAAACTAGACACTCTTCAGATATTTTTTACTTAATCTGCACATCTAACATGAAGGATCATCAATAAAAATATATATGATGTGTCTTCAAGCAACATGTAACTCTAGTCAACCGCTCATTAAGTATACAATTCTTTGCATCTTCAATGGTAATATGAATCCTCAAAAGTACTACGCCAGCCACATTAAACATGGTGAAACTTGCCGATTAAATTTCTGAAAATATCCTCTCCCCAACTTCATGATGTAAACTTTCTTACTAGAGACCAAAGAAGACTAACAAACTCGTATCCAAGAGGAGCAAACTATCTCCATTTGTCAGACTTCTAAGTTCTAAATGTTTTTTCCATAGTAAGATGTTATGCCCCTTGAAATATTGGATTTTTGGATAATAAGTGTCTCTTGATAGCATATATTCTTCATTGACATTTAATTCTATCAATCAAGGAAATCAAACCAAATGTCAAAATTTTTACCTCAATCTTGGGTACTAGCTGAAGGATCCGTGCTGTAACTCTGCATCCATTCAAACTTTTGACAGTTGTATCATCAAGATCCTCTAGCAACTTTTCATCAAGAATATCCATATCCTGCACCCATACTCATGATAATTATGTTCAGCACACAGGATAGAATATCGAGAGGCAGGAAAATCTCATTGACCACTCTCTTTGCAAATGAGCAAACAATGAAAAATTTGGAAACAACCAAAAAGAATAACAATGCAAAAAAATATTCACCTTAAACAACTCATTCTATTGAAAATCTGAATGGAGACATCAACTGAATAATTGTTTAAAGAAAAGGTAGTAAGACTACCAAAGAAACAGATACACCTCCACCCTTTAAAAGCACAAAAAATACAATCCCATATATAGGCAGTAAACACCATTCACAATTAATAACCAAACAGAAAAACATCTAAAATCAATGTGCATCTCTTCTAATAAAACATGTAATATCAGCTGTCATATATGGTACAAAGTGCTGTGCGGATTGCCAATGTTTATATTTCAAATTAAAATCGTGCCTCAAAGGGGAACCCAGGGAAAGGATGTAGAGGATGAAACACAAGTGACAACATGGCGATGGAATGCCTAGTTTTCAATATAGGTAGGCATGGATCAAGATTCCAAAACTGAAGCTGAATCCACAGACCTGGCTTTAGACTTAAAACTAAGTCTTGATGTAGGTATTATCAGAATCGGAATTTAGAATAGATTACACATCTAGTCATAAAACTGGTCAATAAAAAAATGGAATTAACTTAAAAGGAAATTGATAAAATCTTCTACCTAAACAATACAACAAAGCAACCATAATACACGTCCCAAGGCAGCAGAAACATTCAATAGATAGAATGGAAAAGAAATAAGTCCAACTATAAGTGAATTAGAATCTAATAAAAGAGTTTGAAAGCATCATTAAGCAGGGTCATTTTTAGTTCAGAGGACTCTAAACCAAAATCTGGAAGCCTGCCCTTTTTGATAAAGCTGCTAACTGATCCCACACAGGGGAGAGATGGAATCTTCAATACAGTTTACAACTGATGGCCATAATGAAAAGGAATGAGTCGGGTGAATAAGAAAGTAGTAGCATTGAGAAATTTCTCAGAGTTTAAATTTTCCCTGCCTACCTGGCCTCAGCAAGTCAGAGATGAAGTCAATGAACAAAGCTCAATGTACATGTGCCAACCAAGAAATTAGTGGTGATGCTCTTCGAAAGAATGGAGAGAAAAATTGCAAATATGAGAAGCATAATTTTCGAAGTCTCCCATTACCTAATGAAGTTAACAGAGGAAGTGCAGAGGAAGTGCAAGACATTCCAAAGTTGAACAAGGAGAGAAAGTTGCAATTTTGGTGCTTCCATAAAATGGTAAAGAAGATAGCTACCACCTCAATGATATGCATTAACATGGATATAATAGCACAAACATGTAGATCTTATGAATTTAAGGACAGAAAACCCTTGAGGAGAAGCTCCAGAGCATGAACATTGAAGACCAACCAGCTGATGAACAAATTTCTAGGATAAGCCCTGGCTTCTGTCTCTTTGTTTCTCTTTCTTCTATGCATATCTTGGTCTTTACATGGCAATGGTTTTTGTCTTAGATAGTTGTAATACAGGACAAGTAATGGTTAGTATAGTTAGTGCTAGAAGACATACTATGTTCTAGCATTCACGGTCATTTTTCAATTAGACACAGAAAGTTAAAAATAGAAACTTAAGCAAAAGAAAATAGGGATATACAGACAAATGCTTATCCTCCTGACCAGTTTGTAATAACTTCCATCACAGGGAGAATGGTGAGACCAAACACAAAAACAAGGGCAAAAATGATAAAATTTGGTAACAAAGTACATATCAAGCAATATATATGTACTAATGTACTAAGGTTGTGATTCTTGGTTGTAACTGTTCAGTGATATGTAAGAATTCTGATTCTACATGCATGTCCATAGAATAGATTGTCCAATATTCAACCAATATGATGTCATGAGAACATAGGCTTCAATTAATTATCATAGATAAATGAATATAAATTTCTATGGCAAAAGCACAAGTTAAAGATGTATCAGAGAAGATAAGATAAGAAGGGATAATTTTATTAGTGTCCAACAGATCACCACAAAAGGTGGGCTAATGGGACTAAAAGAGTACAATCTGTGTAATACAAAGTGGGAATACAAGAGCAGCTYGTAGAACTAAGTTAACATCAATAGGAATTAAAAATCTTAWTGGTGTATTGGGCAATAAACATGCTCATTACACATTAGCAAGTGTCATGCATCATCCTRTGTATAGCCAATGATTCTTGGTTGTGACTGCTCCACTAYATGTACAGGCCTCTAATTTTCCTGGGGATATTGAGAATATCATGAAATCACAAATTTAAACATATGACAGCTTTCAGACTTTCACAAATTTGGAAACATGGATCTATGAAACAGAGTACAGCAGATGGACATCGATGACATATCAGAGAAATGAAKAGATCTTCATGAATTGGATTATATTCAAAAGGTTTTCATGAAAGCATATCAAGCAAGGGAGATTATAGAGAATAATTTATCAGCCTAAGAATTTTCTGAAAGTATTCTATGAAAAGATCATCAGCCCAACATTTTTGTGAAAGTATTCCTATCTAGCACATAATTAGCACATATATTGCACGAGCGTGATAATTCTGGTTTGAAACCAGTTCAATTTATATGAGGATCTCTAATTTTTATGAGTGTATTTCATAATGTCATCATAGATTCATAGTTACATTAATCGGCAATATCACGAAATTATCAAGATAAATATGGTAATTTCTGGCAGAATGATATATCTCCAGAAATTATCGTGATACCCTGATAATTTCAAAATTATCAGATCATTTTTTGTTATGCCAATAATTTCAAAGTTATTTCCAAGTGCTGCTCATTACATCAATTTGATGCTTGGGGATATCAAAAAATTACTTTATAAGGGGGTGATAGAATCAGCCAAGAATACCATTGACAGTCATATATAATCATATTACAATTCTTAGCCTAATCAGGAAATCCACAGGCAACAGAGAGCAGGTGTGTCTTGCCATCATACAATTCACTACCAGCTTCATTTCTCTTCAGACCCTCCTCACTTGTATATTGGAGGTGAAGAGAATGTTTGTTTCTGATGAATGGTTGCTATTCTGTTCAGCAAGAAGCCGGAAGCATAGGCTATTGCTAAACTACTATACCAAGATTACCTCTGGGAAGAGGTAGAGGAATATGTAAGGGTTCTTCACTTGGTTGTGATGATAATCCCACAATGGGCTACCTATATGAGGCCATGGATAGGACCAAAGAAGCTATCCATTCTTATCGGGGACAAGGGTGACGAGGAATATGAGAGACACGTGATGATCTAGCATTTGATCGATGGACAATGGAATAAATTGCTCCATCTGGCATCATCCCATTCATGCAGAAGGGGCTATACCTCAACCCCACTTTTTCTTATTATGGTGATTTTAATTTCAATAGTGAAGTTCAAGGAGTTCTTACATGTATATAGAGGATGGATCCTGATACAAACACACAGTCATACAGAAACAAATGGGTATGTTTAGGAGCGTTGTCAGATTATTTGGATTCCACATGGCAGTGCATGCAAGGAAAACTACAATGCCATGTAAGCAATTTAAATTTTAATAACAAGTTTCAATGTTTCCTTTTTGTTTTCCATGTAAGCAATTTAAATTTTAATATAACAAGTTTCGATGTTTCTTTTTTGTTTGTTTGATTTATTTTTTCTTATTAGGTAGTGGATGAAGATGTAACTTAATTCTTTTCATTTTCTTTTGTTTGTTGTAGATGTTTGGTGGAAAAAGCTCTAGTTCTACACAGGGATGTGTTACTGAGGGTAGGGTGTGCGCTACCATGCTCCTGTGACATGAGTACTCCGACTGGGATGTTTCCCCGCAAACCTTTTTGGAGGTACACTAGGAAACTCACAGGGAGACGTTGCCCCAAAAGGTAGGTATGTTCCCCAAAAAAGGGGAGCTTCTAGGCACCCCTTCCCCCCTTGCACTGCAAAAAAGGGGGGGACTCGTGGACGCTCCCTTTGAAAATGCCTATGCCATATCTTGTAAAAGACAAAACATTAATTTAACAAACAAAAAGAAACCCTAATTCATCTACCCCCTAAACCCTATTTGCAAAGCACATGAACACCAACTCACATTCATTTTGCAATTGCATTTCATTGTGTGTGCAATGTGAGAGTTGAGGTGAACGTTGAACCATGAGAGCTAAACTATGACTCCCTGAGACTTACTATTGTATTGTGTACATTTCATGGACAACAGGCATAATATTATGTTAAATATCATTTATTATGTTATGTCATGTATCGTTATTATGTATGTTCATTGTTATGTCATGTATCATTATTATGTATGTATGTTATGGATCAGATTTCAAGGCATCATTATGTTATATCAGATTTGTGATTGATTATGTTTTAGTTTCTCATATATTTAAATTTTAACTATTTGTATTTTGATCAGGGTCCCCTAAGTCAAGGAACCTCCCTTATGACCT
>JASDQU010218912.1:0-18011 GCA_032191745.1 Picea mariana | reverse complement strand
AAAGGAATCCTGGCCCCCGTGCCCAAAACCCCCAGCAACCCGGTGCCCCCTGCAATGGTTCACCAAAAACCCCCAAAACCAAACTCCCCACACCAGAGATATGCCACAGAAATATATGCCACACAAAATACTGTCCTCTCCCAAATTATTCCTTCCCCCCCCCAAAATAAATCATCCCCCATAAGACTCTTCCCCGTCATATCCCCCCTTCACCGACTCTCCTCCCCTTCATTAATTACCTTATCCTCCCCATTATTACCTTATCCCCTCCTTTATTACCTTATCCCCTCCTTTATTATCTTATCCCCTCCTTTATTACCTTATCCCCTCCTTTACGTAAAGTTTAATAAGGATTAAATTAAAGTTATTAAACCCCTTAATGCTTTACCTAAATCATTGAATGTATTAAGTAATTAATTAATCAATCAACAATTATAACAATTTAATTAATAAATAATTTAATTAATTAATATTATTAATACTAATCATTGTTTAACTAAAACCATATGAGGACAATTAATTATACTTAATAATCGCTATGCAACTTTTAACTAGGGTTGTTACAGGCCTGGAGATTCTCCAATACATATATGATGTCTACATACCATGGCGAATCAATGAAACGTTGAGGCATCTGCGCAGCTTTTTCTTCTCGAAGGCATTCCAACATATCGGCAATGAAGTTCATTCCTACAACATCGCAGTCTGACTATGCCATCAACTTCGTGAGGCCCTGACCTTTGACTAGCTTTGTCGGCTTGATCTCAAGATCGTATTCTAACATAGCTGCTATCCACTTTCCTCTCCTTCCTTCTAGGTCAGGTTGAGTCAGGATGTCCTTTATCAAACTACTGGGCATGCAGGTGATGACATGGGAGTGCAATATGTATGTCATGAATTCCTTCAAAGCTTTTACTAAGGCATACACCTGATTTTACATAATATCATACTTTAGGGGAGTGTCGCGTAGTTTTCGATTGAAGTAGGCTATGGGTTTTTCGAAATCTTGTTCGTCCTTATGCAACAGTACGCCGAAAATAGTGTGTTCTGAGGCAAATGAAAAAAGGAGGAAATCTTTCGTAAAGTACGGGCTGGCTAGCACAGGGGATTTAGTCAGAGCCACTTTGATATCTTCAAAATAATTCTTGGCCTCTGGGTTCCACTTAATCTCGTTTCTCTTCCTGAGCATGTAGGTTATATGTTTTATGATTTCCGCCAGGTTTGGGATGAATCTCCTCAAAAAGTTCACCTTGCCCAGGAAATATTGTACCTCTTTTTTACCACGCGGGGTGTCGATCTTCAAGATCCCTTCAACCCTACTGGGGTATATTTTAATGCCTTCTTTGGAAATGATGTGCCCCAAAAGCTTTCCTTCCTCCACCGCGAAATGAGATTTCTTTGGATTCAGTGATATGTTGAACTTTCTACACTTCTGGAAAACCCTCTTCAGGTGCTTGAGATGTTGTTTGTCGGAGGCAGAATACACTATGATTTCGTCCAGATAAATCATGATGAATTTATTCTTCTCATCAACAAATGCGATGTCCATTTCCCTATGAAAGGTGGCACCAGCATTCATCAGGTCGAATGACATCTTAGCATACATGAACGTTCCCCATGGAGTGGTGAAGGTCGTCTTCTCTCTGTCGTCTGGGTGGACCATGATTTGGTTATATCCTGAGAAACCGTCCAGCATGGACATCTTCCGAGATCCCACTACCTTTTGCAAGATGTAGTCCATTTTACACTGAGTGTCTTCGATAATTTTACCATCTTCGGATCTACCTCAGTCTCGATGTTGTAGTCTTCTATGTCTTCTTCGCTTGCAGCAATCCTGGGGTTCTTAGCCACATCATTTTCATCAAACAGGTTTCCTAGAGGCACCAACCCCTTTGGAATAATATTGTTCTTTAGTTGTATTATATCCCTTCCCACGATCTGGTTTTGGAAAGGGTCATCGTTACTGCGCACATTTGTGCCCTCATCTTCTTCGTCGTAGTATTCCCTGTCGATGTTTGTGTTAGTGAACTCCTCACTCATAAGGAGGAATATTTCCACATGTTTTTCATCGTCAAACACCTACTAGTGTTTGATGTTGTCAAGTACTGTCAGCCTATTCTTTACCTTGATTTCATATCTTTTATCTAGAAGAATGAGAATCTTGAAAACTGAGGTCGAGGTGGCCAATGCATCGACGATCTGATTTTGTTCTCTGGGGATAGCAGTCAGGTCATACTCCGAAAATCCTTCAAGAAGGTCCAAAGCCAGATTTATGTATGCCCATAGTCTGGGGTGTTTGGTCTGATACACACCCTTCACCTGATTTATGATTAGCTCGAAATCTCTATGCATTGTTATCCTCCGTGCACCTAGTTCTTTCAAAACTTGTAAGCCCAATATTAGCGCTTCGTACTCGGCCATGTTTTTAGTGCATTCAAAGGCGAGCTTGTATGAACACAACTTTATGCTTTCTTTAGGGGGGCTCACCCATATACCAGCCCCAAATCCTTCTCAGCTGACTGCGCCATCAAAACTCATGTTCCGGACCCCATCTTTCATGCGGTCTTATGAGTCGATGCACTCTATTGTTTCCTGTGCGGTTTCCTCCTCAATTGTTGTTATGGTCATCGATCCTTCTTCTTCGAAGCTAAATTCATTGTAGAATATAGACGAAACCACTTCAGTGTCGACGACATATATAGGATGATTGTGGGGTTATGTCTTGCTACTTACCATGTACTTCAACAACACTTCTATGTACAACCTTCTTTCATGGACAAAAATAGGGATGGTGGCATATGTCATATCCATCTACAATGTGCCCTTCAACTTCGCAGACCAAGATCTCGAGAGCAGTATGCCAAAATTCATGGGGATGTCTGCTACAACTACGTCCATGACCATTTTCTTGGGGGGGATTTGAGCCAACGATACAACCAGGTCTTTCATAAGACCCAAACATTTGACTTTCCTTAAATCAAAGGAGAAAAGGTCCTTGTATGGCCTAGTGACTTCTAAACCCAGCTCGTCCACGATCACCTTCAGCATGAGATTGTGTGATACACCAGAATCAAGCATGGCGTTATGCAGGGTCAGATCATGGATCCTCAGACTGACATAGAAAGGAGGGACATCCTCATCATCACTTGTCTCTTCGACGCACAGACCAAATAAGATGACGGGGTGGTCGTATCGAATGTTTAGAGTATCGGGGGTCCCTCCCATTTTCAAAATTTTAATTATTTATTCCCAATACTCATCCTTTCTAATAAGCTCATTGAAAGGGACAGAGATTTTGATCTTGGCCATTTCATGTTCAAAATTGAAAGGGGGACAGGTTTTTTCTACCTCTTTTCCGCTCGTCTCTCAGCCTGTCTCCAGGGCTTTCTTGGGGACTTCCTCCTTCGACTTCACCTTCTTGGTTGCATCCTTGGCTGCGTTGTCTGGTCTCGGTCGGCTCATGGAAGGTCTGTTCATTGTAGGCTTCTTTACGGAGTTTCTTTGTTGGGGCTCAACAGGTACATCTTTGCTCCGAAGGTTGTACTTTTTTTGGAACTGCATGATGGCATTTTGATAACCTTTCCTGAATTATTCCGTCTCCCAAGATGGTGCATCATCTGTTTCGAGTATCATACCATCATTGGTTTCCAGCGCAAAGTCTTCATTTTGGCTCATATATCGATCGTGCTCGCTCTTTTTCAAAAATGCACACGGGTTTTTGTCATCACAACAATGCATCTTGTTGTCGAAAGTCTGGTCGAAATCCTCATCTGTGTAGTTGTTTTGGAAAGGAGGTCTTGTCTTCTGGTCACCTGGGTCTCGCTGCTTGATTTGAGAAATCTGACCCCTCCGGAGATTCTGATTTATGGGTTGTGGGTCATTTTGTTCTCGCGCAACAGGCCTGTTTCCCATAGACATTCTCTCCATCAAATTTTCCATGGTCTTCATCATCGTGTCGAATTTGTCATCTGAGGACCGTGACGTTGACCACTGTGCGTCTCCCCGAGGTCTCTTGTTGCCCTGATTGAACCTCAGTTTGATTTTCCCTGACGCCATCATGTTCACTTCAACCTCGACAGCGTTACTCATTATGGCATCTAGACTCGCCGATCTTCTTTCTCCTAGCAGCAGAGCAAAGTCATTGTCGAAGGAATCTGCATACCCTATCTGCGCAAAACCAGAAGGGGGCTTTACTTCCACAGGGATGGAGTTGTACACCTTCAAGAAATGAGCCGAGAATTCCTGCACCGTCTCCTCCAATGATTTCTTCATATTATTGTATTGTGTTAGGAGCTACAAAGGGTTTTTCTTATCCCCCCATTTATTTAGGAAAGACCTTTTGAATATTGTGAAGTCCCAAATGCTCGCGGGCAGGAGGGATTTGAACCACTTTCTTACATATCCCGAAAGGATTTGCGCAAAAATCCTCATTTTTGCATCTGCGTACTCTACCTCCTCTAGGTCGACAAAGTCGTTAAACCAGTCCAGGTGTCTCTCGACGGAAACATTTACCTCAGCATCATAGAGTATGATTCTTTGGCTATAATTCTGAGGCAGGTCGTGTAACTGGGCCAGTAGGATGAGGGGAGTGAATCTGGCATCCATAGCCCTAGAGGGATTTGGATTTTGGGGAATGTTATTTGTCACCAGGGCTTGGAAATTGTTCGGGTCGAAAACAGTCTTGTCCAAACTAGTTTCCGACTTAGACCTGAACAGAGTTTGCTCAAAAAGTGCGTCAAACTCAAGGTTTTCAATGCTCTATGCACCATCTTTGGGCAAGGACAGAATTCAATCCAGAAAATAAAATGGGTTTGGCGCCTATTCTCTAGCCTTGCGCAGAATCTTCTTGGGGTCGCACATAGTCTCAGAGGGGTTTGGGTCAGGATTCGCTATGGTGTAAAACGTCTTTGGAGCTAGGTTTCTTGAGTAGTGCTACTTAGGTCTACTGGTTTGTTTGGACTGGAGTTGCCAGGGTAAAGGTTTCATCCGGTACGGGTGTTTGTCCCTCTGTTACCCTCAAGGGTCAAAATGAAACATTTTTCATTCTCCCGGGGAAAATATTTTCAACTTCGTCCCTGACAACGACTCCAGAATGCTAGCACTCCATAAATCTGTTCGGCTGACAAACATACGAAGAAGGTAAATTTTTCAACCAACTTTGAGACCCGAAACTATCCTTTTGGATCTGGAGAGAGCTCTCTTGGAAATGGCGCGGCCTTCGAGAAGGATATGACTTTGAAAATGAAAGCTAGATTTAACACCTATGATAGAGTGGGTTCTGGTTATATTGGCGCAGAAAAGTAAGACTTGGGCTATTGGGTCGATCTGAGGAAAAGATGGGACAAATGACTCAGTGACTGGATTTGAGAGGATAAGGCTAGGCGAGAAACAACCTTCAGTGTAAACCGTAATGTGTGGCAGGAAAAAACACAGGAAGCAAATCAAGAGCGTCGATGTGGACGAATTCAGAGTTAACTTGAGAGGAAAATGTTTTGTCTAAGTGGCGCGAACAAGGGGCATAGTACAACGAATCCACATGTTTAATAATTTGTTCTGAAATAGACAGAAAAAGATATGGAATAAATATAAGAGGAAAGCACATATGCAAATAAATAAGCACAATACATCCAACTATCACAACTAGAATCTTTTCATCAAATCACAGGACCTTTACATTAAATTCTGGTCAAAACTTCATATTACATTTAATAGCTATTGTCTACCAAATTTGCCAACCAACCTGGCTTACATAGAAAAGATGAAATATATAAACGAGGGCGCCACTTGGGCTACCCTGCTTTCTAACTGTTAACCCTAAACTAGAAAAAATGCACCACATGTGGCAAAGACTCTTCGCATGGTACTATCCAAAAATAGGCAATAATCATGCCTGTCCACTAACAACTGTCTTCAGGTTCGCCACGGGGTCTGATTGTTGGTCAAAATCCAATGTGGGGAAAAATGTGTCGTTGTATCTCTTGATCGGGTATCCTAGTGAACAAGTGTCTGTTAAAAGCTTGTTGTATGAAATATTGGGTTCGCCTTTTGTTATGCACCCATTTGTTGGAGAACCGTGTGCAGTAAACAATTGTTCGATTCTCGTGACCGGTATCAAAATGGTAGGATACTTTAGAGGACATGTATCACTCAAAACTGCCATGAAGAAAATGTCGCCCATTAAAATTTTTCTTTTTGTGTGTTGTCAAGAGCCACATATATCCTTTTCAGCTGCTTCACATTCTCTAGGATGCTCTGCATGCCTTTCTTTTGCCAACCTTTGCACCTCTCGCAACTGGACAATAATGTTCTACGTTTCTATAAGCTGCCTTTTCAGCCATGACACATTCCCTTCGTGACTCTATGCAGCTGATGCTTCCACAGTATTTGTCGCTAGCTATCGCCTTAATTCCCTGTTCTCCTGATAGAGCTAGGAAATAGCCAGCTTTGCTTGTTTCTGTTGTTGGGATGGTGCTTCCTCATTTTCTCTTATGGTGTCCGCTTTCCTTGCTCTGTCCCCACCTTCGTGGCCCGATTTCCCTGCAGGTTCTAGCCGGATGGCGCATCTGAGTAGTCCTTCAGCTATCAATCCGACGCGTGGTTCTTCTGCAATTTGAGCCTTCATGATCTCCTCGTTCTTTCTCGGCTTGCCCCTTCTCCGAGGCAGTTGTTGTTGGGAGGAGGGGGCTCTTACCGTCTCCTTTTCCTGTATGAATTTCTCTGCTTCGGTTGTTTCGTGACTTGATCTGGTCTTTTCTATAGGTGAAAGAATGGTTCCTTCCATGTCTTTGGGAATGGTTGCCATGGGTGAGAAATAATTCCAGTCTCTTTGGGGTTCAGACCTCACAGTTTTGTCTCTTTGTGCACCTTTTCCTGCACTCTGAGAAACCGCCATGGTGAGACCAAGGTATCCTCTGCGCACATTGTATTGAACGAATGCATTGGGGGAGAACTTCTGAACTAATTGGACTGGCAAGGGGAAACTGCGAAAAGAGTTTAGGCCTGGTTCTATGACTGGAGGGCACGCCGAGCATATGAGATTTATAATGAATCGGCCAAGAGAGGAAATCATGATGGAAGGCAGCGAATTTATGGCGATGAGATGTTTCAAGTCGAATTGCAGGTTGTCCATGGAAAATCCACGCGTGTAGAATGCAGGTGATAAGGTTTGTTGGGCATGTATAATACGAACATCGCAATTTTTCATTCCCCTGACCTTCATGATGAACTAATAAATAACTGATGCACTTGCCGACGCGACCTCTATTAACCACTTGACTCGACCCATGCACGTAGAGACTGGTTTGTTAACGGGATTCGACTTTCTAGAAAAGACACATCCGTACCATTGTACGATTTCTGACTCTGAGACCCCTTCCCATTTCCAAGGGCTAACCGACCATTTCTTGACTTCAACCTCCCAGTGCTACGTACCTAACTTCACATGTTTGGATGCATGGGTCATAACATGACTCAAAACTGACTCTAAATGGAAAGAAAAATGGTGGCACTAACACCTTGTACCCTTGATGTTGGCTTCCTTATGATGATGATGTCACCCTCTAGGGTTTTATGATGTTGGGGCTTGATGCCACTTGGGGTATCATTGATGATTTGGCATGACTGTGAAATAGGAGACACATCGCTTTCCATCACTACACATTGAGACATTGTCATGTAGCCTTGGGGGGGCCTTTCCTAGCCTTTGGAGGCTTGACGTGACCACATGTGTGGCAGTTATGATGTCTGATTTGCATTTTATCATTTTGTAGAGGTTACTTGAGGGGTCAGACCCACTTATTTGACTTGTTTTGTGGACAAAGCACTAGGTTTTTCTTCATATAAAGAGGTTAGTGCTACTACATTTCAAATCATCACTTCCCTCACTCATTAGTGGGGTAACACCTTTAAAAGTTTCACTATTTCAAACTCTTCGACTCTTTTCTCTTATGTGTTATGATTGAAGGAGGTTCTTTGTGGATGTCTTTCTCTCTTGGATGGATAATTTCTACACATTAGGGTTTGATTCTGTTGGTTCTTGGAAGAAGTAAGTAATTTCTGCAATTTTATGTCTCTTACTAAATGCTAAAGGTTGAATTACTATCTTGTTGCAAGTATTCCTTGCCTTGTTGAAGCTCTAAGAGGGAAACATAAGTGCTTCTTTCCCTCATAAAGTTTTTTTTTTCCAAGTTTGTGAAGCATTCTTGCTAGGGTTAAAATCCCAAGGCCGAAAAGTTCTTGCACTTTAGGGTTTTAACCCTAAACTTTGATCCTTGACCTAAGTGAAGCTAATAAAAGGGAAACATGACACCTAGGTCCCAAGAATGTTTGCACCTTAGGTACCTTCTTCCTTGAAGTCTAAAACCTAAGGCCCAAGTGTGTTTACACTTTAGGGTTTATACCTTGCATCTCTTGTTTCATCTAGATCAATATTCAAGCTACTGCATTTGAGACTCCATAAGCCCTAGAGGACAACGACATTGATCTAGAGGTGTTCTTGTGGTTGAAGTAGCTATCAAAGCCATTTTTCTCACTCTCTCAAACACTTAACTAACATTGCTAACCCTAAACCTAGCAAACTTTCACTATTTATTGTTGTTGTTATAAAAGTTTGTTACAACCACTAAAAACTACATTAAATTGTTGCATACATCCATTTATAAGTGGCTTGACTTGTTCAAAAATTAATTCTATCAATTGGATAATAATATACTTGTTTAATGCCCACTTTTCATGGTGAATTGTTACATTTCTGAGCACTTTATTTTGTTGTTGTTGCAAAGTTCTAATTGTTGTTATAAACCTAGTTTACTATTGTAATTTGCAACAACCATAGCTTTTATTACTTGTCTAATGTCTAAAGGGCTATTTTTTCACTCTATAACTTGATAATTGTCTATATATGTTGCAAGTTGTTTATTTTCTTGTATAGGTACAAAAATTATCTCGTTATCCTTCATCCCTTTCCTAGACCTAGACCTAACTAACAGGTGATTAAGATAGGGGGTGGTAGGTTTGGCTAAATCTTGTTATTTGATCCCTTGAGGTCACCAGGGGCCTACCTCGTGGTGGACCTCTTCCATTACTAAAACGAGGTAAGTTTATACTTAGGTGATAGTGGTAGATTCTTCCATATTTACACTATATTTGGGGATCTTGTTGAGGGACTTTCACAAATACAAATCCTATGATAAAATTTTGGCATCGTTGCTAGGGAGGATTGAGTCATTGTCCCTACGACATATTTTGGTAAACTTATTTTGAATCCCTTATCTCAAAGCTTACCCGATGACTCCGCTAAGGGTAGATCCGTCACCTTCCTTTAAGGATCCTAGAGGGACCATATGGCGACTCCACAAAGCTCTGGGAGGTATTCTAACCCTCCTAAGATTTACAAGAGAAGGATTCCTCACAACTCTCTTATGATTAAATATTTGTTTGGTAGAAACGTTCCTTTATCTTCAATGGCTCAAAAGCAGTGGGTATCCAATATGTTCAAACCCTTGAACATGTTTTCAATCCCAGGGTACCATCATAACATACCTCCGAAGTTTGAAAAATGGTTGCCCAAGTTTTATGGTAATGATGCAACTATTGTTGAAGAGCATTTGAATAAATTATGGGCCTTCTTCCAATTTAATCCCATGAGTGATGATGTTGAATACATAGTAATGAAACTCTTTTCCTCCACTTTTGTTGATGACACTAGGAGATGGTACAATAGTCTCCCTAGAAAAATTATTAAGACCTAGGATGACTTTGAAGAGACCTTTATGAAAATATTGGGTACCAAAGAAAATCCTAACTTGTTGTTGTTGTGACTTACTGAAATGAAAAAGAAAGGGAATGAAACTGTCAAAGAGTTCGATATCAAGTTTGAAAAGTTGCTTCAACAAATACCTAACAATATTCACCCCATAAAAGAACATCTCATTTTCCTCTACATCAATGCCTTCCTAGGATGTTTTGGTTTCATGCTTAAGGACAAGCTTTCAAAGACCCTTGAAGAGGCCCAAGAATTGGTTGCTAGGATTGAGGCTAATCTTTGATCATGTAAGGTAGAACCTTTCTATGCCATAAGGACCAAGGTTTAAAGCAAACCAAGAACATTGCATACTACTGAGCTTACCCAAGAGATAAGTGCTCCATGGGCACAAAGGATTGAAAAATCAATAAATGGCCTTACCCAAAATAAAACCCTAATGATGAACAAGATCACTAACCTAGAGCGGGTGAAACAACAAGCCATTAGGCATCCTTTTAAGGGCCATCCCCAGAGTTCAGACCAATCATGAAAACCTAGGCTCCCAAATGAACAAAGAGTCCCTAATACTCTATATCCTCTTAACGTTATAGATCAAGAAGAGACTCCTTGGTGTCTTCCTTGTGGGGATCCACAGTGGGAACATGAATGTCTAAGAAATAATAATGGGGGACCTGATCACATGAACTTTCTTGATACCATAGACTTCGTCTTTGCTATGCCCCCCCAAGAGTTCCTTAACATCACACAAGAACAACTCGAGGAAGGAAAAAAAGAAGTTTCCAAGAGGGATAGGATGGATATTATAAGCCAAATGGATGAGGAATCAAGGGAGAGGGTTAGGAAGAGAGAATTAAAAGTGTACATTAGACAAAAGAATGTGCCCCAAGATCCTCCAAATGACCATAGATTTCCTCGGCCAAGTCATACTCCACCACCTAAATATAACATTCCTCCTAGTTCCACTTTGCCAAGAAATGATGGCATATACTTGAATGTTGACATAACTAGCATCTTGGCAAAGATGAATGTACTTGTACCTCTAACATAAATTATTAAGATTCCTTCGATAAGAAACAAGGTTGAGAAATTATTTAGGGTACAAGGGGAACATGGAGACCCTCCTGTGACGATATAAGCTAATCATTGCAAACCACATTATGATGAGCATTCTCCATTTTACATCACCCTGATATTAAACAATAAATGGATAAACAACTTCATGCTCAACTCTAGGGTTGCTACAAACATTATGACCTTGAAAGTAATGAGACAATTGGGCTTGGAGGTCACAAGCCCATATGGACATGCCCATGGGATTGAATCCAAGGCTATTAGTACATATGGTTTGATCGATAATTTAGAAGTTCACCTTGCAAGATACCCTGCGATAGCCTTTTTGAAAGACTTTGTGGTTGTGGATATCCCAAACATTTGGGGAATGATTTTGTCTAGGAAGTTTGTTAAAATATTGGGTGGAATATTACAAATGGACTTATCTTATGTTACTATACTCATAGGTGATGAAACCTATGCCCATGTACCCAACCAACCAATGGTAATGGACCATGTTGAAGAAATTAATATTGAACCTGAAAATGATGATCCATTAGATGACTTCCCTAAGGAATTCATGGATTCCACTACTAAATTTTGCTCGGATGATCTTCCTTTTTCCCAATAAGATGATATTGATGATGTGGTGTGGCCCAAAAAAGAAGATTATCAACAACAACTCGACAATTAAAAATACAAAGTGGTTGGATCTGTCACAATATTAAAGAAAGGTGATAAAAAGATGTTGACCAAATTGAGCCAATATGATACTCTTACAATGAAATCCAACCCCCCTCCCTCGAAGCAATACACTAGGGTGATTCAAGGAATGATTGATATTAAGGAGGAGGATTATAAATAAGGAGAATTTGTCTTAATGTGGGACAACAGGAAAGGCCAGCCTAACACATGCAAGGAGTTTGAGAATTTTTGGCTAGGCCCCTACAATATTGAAGAGAAGTATGCCAATGATTCCTACTATTTATCCACACTAGAGGGAAGGAGACGTCCACTACATATTAGTATATTCCTTCTCTAGCTCCATCAAGGGGAAGAGACTTGACTTCTTGAGTGTAACATAGATTAGGTAGGGACTTTTGCATCACACATTGCATTTGTATACATGTATGCATCATGCATCCATGCTAGTATAGTGTTGCACAGGTTCTTGTATATATAGGGAATTTTGCATCACACATTGCATTTGTATACATGTATGCATCATGCATCCATGCTAGTATAGTGTTGCACAGGTTCTTGTATATATTGCATTCCATTTGTATATAATGCATACATGTTAAGAACTTGCATTTGATCATTTTATATTATTACTTAATCATTCATAGTTATGGTGATTTTTTTTTTCTTTTCAGCATGGTTTTGGTTTATCACTAACCTTGATGGATCACATCCATCGAGCGATTCTTATAAAAAAAAATTTGTTTGAAGTGGGTGCATGATTGCAGGTCTTGGAAAACTAGAGATGTTGAGGTTCTCATGTGCTCTACGGTGAGCACATGTCCCCATGTTGGAGCTAGATCTTACCCCACCCCATGCCTAGGGGTAACTAGAGGAGATCATGTCTCATGGAATGCAATGAAGACAATTATCCCAACCACGATGATGATTAGCGTGTCCATAGATGGTAGCCCAACATCCCCCCTCAAATGATTCTTACAACTACAGATCAACCAATCTCATCACATCCAAACAACTGAGTGTATGAGAGATGGTAAGCCAACGTCACCATGAGGTATGTTAGTCATTATTTTGAGCATGTGGATGAGGATCATTGGTTGAAGTTGGATAATGGATCATTGGCTTGGGAAGTTTTGTTTGTTACCTTATTTCACCTTGGTGGTCATCTTTTGTTCCCTAGTTCTGTGATGTCACCGCCCAAGGAAAATGAGTACTACTGTGGGCCCCTCGCAAGGGTAACATTTTGTTCCCCACCATACTTAACACTTCCCATCCTGGATCCTATCATAGGGTACTAAACTCTGGTAATGGGTCATGGTCCATTCTCTCATGAGAAGAAGGGGATGAAGCCCCAAAGGTTGATGCATGTTCTATGTATATGCTATGTAAAAATGATAAATACCACCTATAAAATCCACATGACAACTTGAGCTCTACCCCCTTTAATGGTAATTGCCCCTTGTCTTGATGCACTGAATGCACACTTATAAAAGGACCATAGCCTAGTACGAAAATGAAAGAATAAAATCTTGAAACATATAAAGGGGACTTGAAAAATGGGTTCCAAAAGCAAAAAGTACTGAGGAAATGGTATCTCAAGTAGCAAGCACTCCCTCTATAGACGCACTCATAGAAATGGATTTAATGACACCATAATCCATGAAGTAAGCCAAAATTCATACCACTATCACACTTACTCTTAAAGGGTTTCTTTCTTTCATTTTTTCCCTTGAGACCTATCCCTCTACCTAGATATTTTATTTCACTGTCTTGGTTGGCACGCATAATAGGGTTGGATGAAGGCTCTCCCATATTCAAACTTGTCAACCCACATGAGGTACTAGATCGATGTGATGCTTGAAGGTGATACTAGGATGAATTGTTTACATGGATTATATCTTAAGTAATAACTTACTTTGCATGCGTCATGTCCCCATTTTTTTGTTTCCCTATTTTGTAGTGGAAATGACTTCTGTGGCTTGTCAATGAAGAAAAAATGAGTAAAAAAGGGTCATTTAATGTCACTTAGTTAGGAGATGTTATGTTTTTAAAGTAACATTAAGGAAATAAAGTAACTTTAGATTAATAAGTTACTTAAACATTATTACCGTGACTTTTTATCTTAAAGTAAAAATAAAAGGAGAATAAGGGTCATATTTAATTTAATAAAAAAAGGGGAAAGTTCTAGAAAGCATGCAAGAAGGATAAAAGGAGGGGTAGAGATTCACTTTTGCATTATGATTATGATTTGATCTCTCATTTTGGAGTGCTCTTTGAGCCATTGTTTCGTTAGGGTTTAGCAAAACCCTTCCACCATTGCAGTTTAGTTTTGGTGGTGCAATATCCACCCTAGCTAGACAAGAGGGGAATCCATATCAGATTTCCATTGGAGCTTCAATTTGGGATTTGTATTCAGTTGGAGGTATATTGAATTATGTAGGGGATTTGTGAACTTTTTGGAGGAGGCCAATCTCAGGTTTTGTAGGTACCATGAGGGTTTCAAGAAAGCGTGACAGGAGGCATCCTCATTGGTTGAACATGAGGGTACCGTGATACTTGGTTTTTTTCCCAACCTTGTTCCATGAGGCATTGCTGGTCATCCAGCCTCATCCCGCAAGGACCTATGCAAACTAAAGTCACACAGATACTTAGGTGAGGTGGCCAGAGCCTTGCAATCAATATTAGAGTATCTTGAAATCATCTCCAGTGAGGGTTTGACATCATATTGGAGAGGGTTTGGGGATTTGGAGTTAACCCTTCCGTGGATTGGAGGAGGAACCATCTTCTAGAGTAGATTAGGGCACTACATCAGGTTTTTGTTTACAATTTGTATGTTTGTTGATGTGTCACAACTTCTACAATAACCCTAGACATTGTATTATGTGATCAAGATTCTAATATTAATAAAGTGCATGTTGATGCTCGGATCTTTCAAGACCGGAACAACAACATCATGAGGACATTAGTCCCCCTTCATTTTTAGAGAGGTGGTTCTCCTCTTTGGCTAAAAAATATATCTTTGGATATCTTGGAGTAGGGAGAGTGCTAGGAAGAAAACCACAAATCTTTATTGCTTGGATTTATATGAAAATGGTTCTTCAATAAACCAGTATGATCTTTATATGCAGCAATAAGTTTTTTACAAATAAAATATTGAAGAGGAGATTCAGTATCAGAAAATACCACATATGTAATCCTCTATAGATACATTCATACCTCCTCACAAGGAAAAAGAAAGAACATTTCTGATCATCTCAAAGAATTTTAAAAGGGTATTGCAGTTAAAATGGAAGGGGATTTGATAGGTCAACCTCAAATATCTCATACTTAAAACTCTAAGTTACAAGATATATTCAAGATCAACCCTGAAAGTAATTCTTTGTTGAGTCTTTCTCATAAAATATATCTAACAATATACAAAATCTATTTGACGGACACATATATGGTTGCAAATGCTCCATGGTCATATATGAAAAGTCTTGGAATATTACAAGAAAAACACTTGAGAACTCATCCCCATATATGGTTGCAAATGCTCCATGGTCATATATGAAAATTCTTGGAAGATTACAAGAAAAACACTTGAGAACTCATCCCCATGATTGTTTCAAGAATACAAACACAAAGCTTTGAGAAAATAATGTAGAAGAAAAGAATGAAAAATAATAAAAATGTTTTCTTGATGATCAAAATCTTGATTACATAATGATGGATGGTATGTTTCTCTCTTGCTCCTTTGAATGCCCTCTCAACAATGAATTCTTAAACCCATGAAGTCCCTCTTTTCCCTTTTTAAAGAAATGCTCTTCTAACTACTTGAGTAGTTAGGGTTTTTCCTTTTTTCTATTTAGATTCTTTTTTCTTTTTTAGAAAATCACTTTAATTAACATAACATTGGAATCTCATTAATGACTTGAATTCATTGATATTTTTTCTTTAAAGTGGGCCCCAAAAATCTTTAAATAATTTTTTTTTAAATAAACTTTTATTTCAAATAAATTTTAATTTGTCGTCTCCTTTAAAAGATATTGTGTTTTAATTTTCTGGTAAGGATGTGGATATTTTCATCCCTTGAAACCACTTATGATGTTATATTAATTGTATTATCTTTCCAACGATATAAAATGTTCCCAAATCTGTCGCCCGGATCTCAAGATATGAGCTTGTGAAGTTGAGTTGTCATGCATGCCCATTAAAAATGCAGTTGAATGATATTTTAATTTGTAGGGAAAATGTAGCACCTTTTAGCCTTTAAAACCTATACCACCATCTTCTACGTCGAAATAAATTTCCAACGATATAAATTTTGTGCAATGCCGATACCCGAAGATAAATTTATAGCCTCTGCAAAATTAACACTCAACCACCGTCGATCGATTGTCTTGGGTAAATCACAACCCTTGGATTAATTTTGTGCCCCTTCATAAAATTCTCCCTTTTGGTTCAAAATTCTATGCCACATGCATTGGGATAATATATTATTCATGGTATATAACACTAAGTGTTTCATACACTTACTAAGAAACACAAGAAGAAGATTATGGAGCTTGGAGGATTCGACCCTTGGAAAATTGTTGAATAAAATAATAATTTTTGGAACCCCGTCATTGTCCACCTCATGTCGTGTTAGCATTGAGTCATCGTTGAATCATTGTCGAGCCATATCCCACGTGTCATAAACTCATTAGATACCAAATATAACCAATAATACAACGCCATGTGTCAAAAATTGTGGAAGGATCTTATTGGTTCAGAATGTAATGTAGTGAACTTAAGAAAATAAGTTAAGTATGGGAGGATGCACGAGAGGGTAGGTGAAGGGAAAATTGTGGGTGGCGGAAGTTGAGGGGGTATTTTGTAGGATGCAGGGGCAAGTTGGTGGGTTGAGGAGTGAGGTGAGTAATGGAGTGAGGGATGAATGATGTCTGCCCACCCGCAATATATATTACTTTTAAAAAAGGTTTAAGTAGGGAGAGGGTAAGGAGATGAGAGGGTGCGGGAGTAATTTGTAGGTGGCAGAGGGATAAGGGTGATGTAGGGTGATGTAGGTGGGAAGGTAAAGTGTATGAAATGAAGTTAGAAGCATGGCGGGTTCACGGGGATGGGAAGGTGAGGGAAGTAAGGAGATGAGTATGCCAACCTGCGAACCCGATGAGGAGATGAGTAGTTAGGGGAAAGGGGAGAAATGTAGACGACAAAAGTGAGGGAGGAGAAATGTAGATAGCGAGAGAGGGGATGAGGAAGGTGAGGGGAAAGGGTGAAAGACTGTGGTGTGTGTCTGCCCCCGCCATAGATTGAAATATGGCCTGAAATGTGGATAAGTATGGGAGGATAAGGGATAAGGGAGTGGAGAGGGTGGAGAGATAAGGAGAAAAATGATTAAGTGTTGAGATGTATGGAGATGAAAGGTGAGAGAAATAAGTGATGAGAATACTTAGCCAAAATTCGAAAAAAGAGAGAAGAACATGATACTTACAAAGATTCTTCAAAATTGGACCTCTAGCCCAGATCTTGAATAACTTAGGCATACAGAAACATATTTTTGATCCTAAAAAAGTGCGGCGAAATTGAGATCGAGGGCTACAAAATGAACTTATAAAAGTTCAAAAAATGTATTCTTTTGATATCAAGGATTTTATGAATCCAAGAGTGGAAAAATATAGATGACCAAATTTTGGTCAACAATGCCATATTATCTCTTATATTATCTGGTGTATTTAGATTGAATGCAACATGTTTGTCAAAATGCCTATCTAGAGGTTATGTGAAAATTTTTGTAGAAAGTCCTCAATCAACTTAACAACATGTGTGTTTTGGAAAGGAGCATAACCAGAACTATATTGGACAACAAATCTAGCATATTCCTATTGGGGATATTACAGTGATATCAAAGTTGGTGATCTTGCCAACCTGTGATTGCATAAGACACGAATGGGTTGTAAAGAAGGGAAAAATCGGTAGTGCATTCCATGGAAAAGGGAATAAAGACAACTCTAGAATTCACAGATAAAACTTGACAAATTCTTCAACAAGCCAACATTATGTTAGTGGAAAAAAAACCCATGCCTTACTTTCAGGAGTATCTAACATTGAGTGAAGAGATCCGTGCAACCTTTCCACTTAAAAGATTTTACACTCTCTGGTACAGAATCTAGCCCAAGTATTTGGACGAAGATTATTTTAAAAGCACAGAGCAGGAAGTAAAGAAGGATGAGCATGAAGGACGACAGGAGGAGCATCAATCTAGCCATGCAAAGGAGGCGTGCATAGAGGAAGACCAGACAACAACCTATGATACATCACCAAAAATAACCAATGAGATTGATGTCACTAGTAACAAAGTTACCAACTTAATTAGAACTCTCTAGAGTTCTCATCTTTTTAAAGGTTGTTTTTTACCCCCGTTTCAAAAAGTGGTGCTAGTGGTAGCACCTGTTTTTTGGAGGTGGTTAAAATTGAGACTTCTTTGAAACTTTACCCTTGACATTACGAACAA
>JASDQU010218911.1:2970-13516 GCA_032191745.1 Picea mariana | reverse complement strand
AACATTTTGGATCAACGCTTCTCTGTTATATTCATTCAAATGATATTTACATGGGCTCATACAACTTCGATAAGATTCAACAGTTTCAACTACAATAATATTTTTCTACCATACTCTTCAACAACTTTCAACAGCCTTATTTGTGCAACAAAAATACACATATATATATATATACAAGAAGGGATCATAGAGTTTTTTCCCTCCGACTACCTTGGTGCTATATTATCAAATTAAAATATTTCAACTACTAAGGTTCATTATAATAAATTATTGATACAGACAGATAAGAGAGAATGCTTCGGATATGTACTGTTATTAACTACATTAAAGAAAATACAATCTCCATTGATCTCACACAATGGTTCAACCTCTTAACATTTAAGATCTTCTTTAATTACAATCTTTTCAAGGAATTTATTTGATATGCCATATTTAAATTTAAAATCACTTAAAAATGTGCACTAGGGCGTTGAGTTGTCCTCCACTTGCACTTTGATGACAATTCTCCTGCATCAAAAACTAAATTTTGATGGTGCCTCGAAGGGAAACCCAAGCCCTGTTGGTCTTGGGAGAGTCTTCAAATATGATGATGGCCAACGCTTATGGATATTCATGGACTATATAGGAAAATCCACCAACGATGTTGTAGAAATACAAGCTTTGGAAAAATGCCTTAACATTGCATCTCGTGAATGTTAGGAAAATAGACTTCCACGCTAAACCTAATAGAAGAGAGGAAGACAAATTTAAGCTGGAAAATAAATGACAAATCAATCACACAATTCACAAATATTTTACCCTGGAAACCAAAATGGGAAAACCAACATTCCTTGAGCATATTTCTCTCTTTTCGTCTTATTCATTCAGAATAAAAGGTTACATGTTTAACTTTGGTCTACACCTAAGACACAATCGACATCATACCCTCTTTCTTTACACAAGAACAACCTTGCAACCAATTCAACTTACATCTACATGACCAACAACCTCTGCTAAATTTTCATCTCACGATTATTGATTAATGATTAACTTCTATAGTATTACATCACTCCTTATTTATAGGTTTTACAGTAGGAAAAAACCTAAATAAATGAGCCCAAAAATGGTTACAGATCCACATAGATCATTTTCTAGAAATCCCACAAATCTTGATATTCTATTACAGTTGACTACCAATCAACCTCCATTCAGTCTTTAATCATTTGCCACATGACCTTCTGACGACCTCTTGTTAGCTAACCTCTTCGACTTGTTGTCGATTGCTTCAACCTTTGATTTTTCTCCCAGTCAATCCAAATTGACTAGAATTTCACTCCAAAGAATATAACAACCCAACATTCTCCTACTTGTTGTCTTATTTTTTGAATCGAGAGTTTCCTCAACTATTGTTCACAGAACCAAGGTGGAAATTCCCATTGTTTCTCTACACCATGAGAACTTCACATCACTCACAAACTTGTTCAAAGAGTCTGCTATGTTTTCCAATGCGTCTACTTTCTCTAGTGGTACTTTGTTACCTTCCACCATGTCTCTTACATAATGGTATTATACATCAATATGATTCATCTTGGAATGATAAGTTGGGGTTTTTGCCAGAAATATTGTTCTTTGATTTTCACAATTTGTCTTTATATCTCTCTGCTCGAACCTGATCCCTGAACACAACTGTTGCATTCATACTACTTATTTGCTTCCATGTATTTAAATTTTGTTGTTGACAAGGATATGACCACCTGTCACTTACTCATCTAGATGATTGTGCCACCGAATATCTTGAACACATATACATTGGTCGACTTTCATTGATCCAGATCTCTAGCCTAGTCGACGTTGAAATATCCATGTACGTCTACTTAACTGTTACCTCCACGTTTTCCTCGATAGCAAATAACATATTATTTGTGCCACAAAAATACCTGAATACTCTCTTAACAACTATCTAGTTCTCTTTTCTAGGTGTCGACATGTATCTTCTCATCACTCCCACTACATGGGAAATGTATGGTCGAGTGCATACCATCACATACATTAGACTACTAATAACAGTTGCATAGGGAACATGTTCCATGTACTCTATTTATTCCTATGTCTTTGGAAACTATTTAACAATTCACCTTGCTCCCATAGAAATTAACACGTTTACAGGTTTGCAATCCTGCATGTTGAAACACTTCAATATTGGTTCAATATATTTCCTCTAGTTCAACGAAAAATTTCTAACTACATGATCTCTTTTGATGTCCATTCCCATAATGAAGTTCACTACACCGAGATCCTTCATGTCGAACTTGGAGGAAAACTTCTTCTTAACTTCATTTATTGCATCCATGTTGTTTCCAATCAACAACATGTTGTCAACATATAATGCTACATATATGAAACAACTACGTTCTTCCTTGGAATTATTGCAATGATCAACTTTGATTCTCACAAATCCCAAACTAACATTGTATGTGTCAAAATTTTGGTACCACATCTTTGGTGATTACTTTAGATCATAAATGGATGTCTTTAGCTTGCACTCTAGATCTTTCTTTCCCTTTACTGTAAATCCTTCAGGTTGTTTCATGTAGATTTATTCTTCTAGGTCCCCATGTAGGAATGATGTATTTACATCCATTTTCTCTATTAGAAATTATTACTCTAATGGAAGTTAGTTAGCAACATGGGAAAAAATATCACCGAATTCAACTCCTTTGACTTGGAAATATCCTTTCGTTACCAGTCAAGCTTTGAATTTATCGACTTGACCTGTCACATTCATATTTTTCTTGAATACCCACTTGCTACTGAGACTATTTCTTCCACTACGTAATTCAATTGAATCCCATGTCTCATTCTTGTAAAAGGATTACATTTCTTCAACCATGGTGTGCTTCGAGAGTCTACCCTCTACCAATTTTATTACCTCCCTAACTGACTTGGGATCCTCCTTAATGGTAGTTAACAAAAATTGAGAATGGAAGTCAGGTGGACTATACCTTTCGACCGATTTTCTTACTTGTTTAGACCTCCTCACAATTGGGGTTGGATGTTCCACCTCTTCATCTGATTCAGTCAACTCATCCAAATCATCTTCCCCATTCCTCAGTTCAAACCTCACCTTCTATGGTTTTTTCTCTATTTGAACCACTTCAGACTCAGAATTACCTCTAACTTCTCTAAAGATTGCATCTTGAATGTACACTATTCTCCTTGATGCAATATTCTAGAGCTTATATCCTTTCATTCTTTCTTTGTATCCAATGAAAATACACTTTACTTCCTTATTGTCCAACTTTCTCCTATTTTCCTTGGGGACATGCACAAATGCATCACATCCAAATACTTTAATATGTGAAAGTGATGGCTTCTTACCAAACCATACCTTGTGTGGAGTTGAGTCGACTAACACCAGCAAAGGAGACACATTCACCGTATATTTTGTAGTATCGACTGCCTCTGCTTAGAATTCTTGTGTGAGCCTAGCACCACTGAGCATGTTCCTTTCCTTGTGCATCAATGTTTTGTTCATTCTTTCAGAAACTCCATTTTACTGTGGGGTATATGTTGTGGTATTTTGGTGTGCTATGACACACTGCTTGCAGAAATGCTCAAAATCCTTTCCATAGAATTCACCACCATTTTCAGTTGTCAACACCTTGATCCTCTTATTTGTTTGATTTTGTACAAGATATTTAAACTCATTAAATTTATCAAAAATCTTTGATTGCTTCCTCAAGAAATATATCCATTTATTATTGGAAAAATAATCTATGTAGGAGACATAATACAAGCCAACAAGTGAATGGATTGTTGTAGCCCAAACACATCACTATGAACCAATTCTAGAATCTCGTTTTCCATATATGAAATGTTCACAAAAATTGACTTCTAAATTACATTCAAGAAAATATTCAACCATACATTTGTTATTCATAGATCGAAGTTATTTTTCTCCAATGTGTCCCATCCTCTTATGTCATAACATGGTCGGGTCGACTTGACGAAGACTTGTCAAGTCAGGTTGAATCGACTCAACCCAAAATGAGTCAAGTTGAGTCAAATTCGAGTCAACTTTAGGAAATGCAATGTTGTTTCACCTAGTTGACTCAACACTCCCTAACAATTTGTATAGGGTTCCAATCTGAACTCCTTTCATTAATACCATCACACCTCTAACCATTTTTAACATATCTTTCTGAAATAGAGTGTGCACTCCTATATCACTCAACTTGTCGATAGATATCAAGTTTCTTTCCAAACCCAGAATATGTAGTACACCTGGAAGGGTTCTACACCTCCCATCCAGTAGTATCAATTGGATTCTTTTTCATCCAACAATTTTGGTTGTTGAGTCCTCCCCCAAGGAAACTTCTCCTCCTTCATATCCGTCATATTCATAGAACTATTCTTTGTGAGGTGTCATATGACATGGTGCTCCTGAGTCGATCAACCAAACATCTTGATTTGACTGTGTGCTGGTTGAAGCTAGATACACATCACCTCCTTTATCTGGAGTAGTCTTTCTCTCAGTCAACTTCTTCTCATCGAATCTTGTACTGACTTCCATTACCTTCAACTTGCATTCCATTTAATAGTTCCCAACTCTACTGGATTTCCATCATCTTGACTAAACTAGGTATTTAGATCTACCCTTCAAATTAGAATTTATACTGGAGAATTTTCCTTTATCTCTGTCAACTATTCGACCCCTCACCATTAAAGCATATTTGGTCGATAATTCCATGTTCTTCCTTATAATTTATTCTAAAAGTAGAGATGCAACCATGGATTCTAGTGCCAATGTGGATTAATTACTCCTTATAGCCATAAATAAGTTATCCCAGGAGTTTGGCAAAGAACATAATAGGATAATACATTTCTCAACATCAATGATTTTGATATATATAGATGATAACTAAATTATTATAGTATTGAACACATTCAAATACACAGTTACCAAATTACCATAAATCATCATTATAAGATTCGATTTCTTTCTAAGGAACAACTTATTTACTAGGTATTTCAACTTGTACAAGCTCCCCAACTTGTCCCACCGTTTCTTGGCTGAGTCTTTCCCCGAGACATTCAACAACACCGAATCTGCAAGATAGAGTCAAATCATAATCCTTTCCCTTAACATTCTTCCCTCGACATACCTATCAGAATGGTACCTGGAAAGACTTTTGTCCATTGTTCTCGATCTACAAGAAGATCTTCAATTTAAGCTTCCAAAGCTCAAAATTCTAGCCATTGATTTTTTAGATCTCTATTCTTGAGCTACTTTCGATTCTTTTATAAACAACTTTAAAGATCTTTGACTTACAATTCTTACTAGACATAGGATTTAGCTCAGATCCAATATTTTCAAACCAAGCTTTAATATCACATGTTAGGAATGTTAGAAAAACATGATCCCGGAGCAATAAAATAAAAAAAAATGCAGAAATAAACACAGAAGATACATAATGCAATAAAAACACAGATATACGTGGTTCACTCAGTGTGGGCTATGTCCACCAGAGAAATTGGCAGGCCCTTGCTTTATTATTATCCAACAAATGAAGGGATACAACTTACAATACAACCACGATAACTTCCTCTTCTTTCTCTCACAATCTCCTCACTCAAAATATAATATTCACAATAATACATAGTTGCAATACATTTCCCTCATAAAAGAGGGTTTCCTTCTAGGGAAAAATACCCTAACATAATTTCTACCATTAGATCCGTGAACTTATAATGAGTAGTCCAGATTTACTATGAAATTACAATATACATTTACAAGACAATTTTTCCTTCTGGGGCTTAGCCTCCGAACCCCTGCTTGGGGTCCACTTGCCTCAAACCCCATAGAGGGGGTAACCCCCCTTTTCACTCCCCCACGTGGAGGAGTGTACATTATTACGGGGTGTAAAGTCTTCATGGGTTATAAACACAGATAAAAACAAAGACCTCTTAATCAAGAAGATAATCATGCTCCACAACCAACAATCTTGTTGGCCCTTGACCAAGTTTTGAAGTTACTTGGTCATATTTGACCATTTTTGGGACTTCGACAGCCTGTCGAAGATGGAGCACCAGATGAAGTAGAGATCCAGGGATCTCAGCCCAATTTCGGGTCCCTTTTTGGGTTTTGGGAATATGCAATGGGAAAGGGGGATGTCGGCCCGTGGGTTTACCCACGCTTAGGCCCATTTTGTATGTATAAATAGACATATAGGCATCTAGTAGAAGTGGGGGGAGATTGTATTGTATCTATGTGATATAGGTTAAGTTCCAAGAAGGGATCTGTGTGATCGAGAGCTTTGTGCATTCTGTATAGAATTGCAAAGCTTAGTGCAGGTCCCTGTGTGAAGATATAGAAGGCTTTGTGCTAAAAGGCAAGGAAGAAGGATCTAGCAGGCTATGCAGATCTTCTGTCTTGTGCGAAGTAAGGGTTTACATGGCTTTGTGCTTGTAACCGATTGGCTGACGATAATATAGAAGAAGATTTGGTGGACATAGCCCCAGGGTGGGGGTGAACCACGTAAATCTGTGTGTTATGCTTTGTGCCTTGACTTGTTGTGCTTATCTCTACTGTTGCTAAGTGCTTTGATATATTTAGATAGGATATATTTATGCTTTGTGCTTGTTAGATAGTTATACATAGTATATCTGATGTGTATGAAGATACTCAGTGCTAAACCACTAGGTATGACCTGTTTACTGTTGCTAAGTGCTAAGTTACCTTAGATCTAAGTGAATATTGCGATGCTCTGTGCTATCTGCGAAATATAATAAGGACTGAATATTGATGGATAATCGATGCTAAGTGCTCTATAAGCAATATAATCACATATCTGTGTCCTAGCTAAGGTTGCAGACATTTGAGTCCTGCAACCACCCCTGCCTCTACCTCAGGTGACTTCATCTGCTTCGCAGGTGTTGCCGAAAGGGTCAGTAGTTAGGGCTTTGTTGGTGCGCTCTTGTAGCGTTGAACCCTGGGTCTGCCCCTGTGCCAACAAATGGTTCCGGTGTCGGGACGTGAAATTGTGATTGCTGGAAACTGAGGAAGAAGAAACTTTGTGCAAATATTTTTCCTGAAACTGTGGGAGCTCTGTGCGTGGATCTGTATCCTAGTGCGCAGTAATCCACTTGATCTAAAAAGCTCTGTGTTAAAGAAAGGAAGGACAAATCTGAAGAAAGGAAGTGAGATCTGAACACTTTGTGCTCTAAGAAGGGTAAAAGTGGAAGTTTCTGAAGAAGAGAGGTCAGATCTGTAGAAAATAAGTAAGATCTGTAAACTCTTTGCTCTAATAAAGGTAAGAATAGTTAAAAGGTCTTAGATCTGGAAGCTTTGTGCTCTATAGAAGTAAAATAAGTGAATTTTTTTTTTTCTAGAGTATGGATCTAGGTATGTTTGATATATTTTGTCCTAGCTGGAAAACTAGGGCTCTAATAGATGAAAGAAAGTTTGATATGGATAGATCTGATAAGAATAGTGATAGATATGTTATAATTATGCATAGAAAGAATGTTTGGACTAACAAATGGATGCAGGATCCTAGAAATAATTTTTTGCAAACTAGCTACTATGATCCTAGTGTAAAGTATAGAAGAAGTTGGGGATCATTTAAAAGGAAGAGAGGATTAACCTTATGTTACAGTTGAAGAAGACCGAGACATCTAGCTAAGTAATTCCCTTGTGGAAGACCTAGTTGCCTTTGTTGTAAATCTTTGTACCATGAAGTATTGGATTTCCCTAGAATGATTGCTAAGCTTGAAAGAATGAATATGAATGAAGAAAAACCTAAGGCAGATCCAGAAATAGTAGAACCCCAGCAAGAATAAGAGAAGATATTGCTACAGATGAAAGACACCTTGAACAATCAACAACATGTTAGGCTACCAGAGATCTTTAAAGAAAGAGAATGAATTAAAGAAAGAATAAGAGACTTCAAAATTGGCTCTGTCCTTGATGAAGAAACACCGATGAACATTATGCCAGAAAGAACATGGGAAGCCATAGGGAAGCCTGATATGACCCCTTCATTAGGAGGAATAGGACTATTCATAGGAAAACTGGTGAACCTATGTCGAAGGCTCACTCAGATATCTATGAATGTCAATGGAACTTCGACAGAAGAAGATTTTGAGATTATCAATTTTATTGAGAATATCGCCCCATTTACTATATTACTTGGAAAATCTTGGATTGAGAGAGATCAAGCCAAAAATAAGGAATAAGAAAAGGTATTACAACAGTAGATACAAGAGATAAAATATTTCATGACCAGAAGGATCACGCAGTTGATTGAAGAGAAGGAGAACAAATCGAAGCTATTTGACACTAGAAGCCCATATATCAAAACTGCATGAACATTAGAGGACTCACAAAAGATTGAAGTATTTGTCTCAGATATAGAAGAAGTACTACCCCTGAGTCTTAGGAAAGAATCTCAGCAGCATGAAGTGACTATGTCCAAGGAAAATAAGAATCAGAATGAGAAAAGAATCATCGAGACGAAGATCATGGGGAAGAAGGCTAGAAAGTTGAGTAAGAAGAAGGCTAAGATTGAAAGGTTACAGTAGGTTCATGAGGGTACCTCACAGAAGGAAAACCTGCAAAATTTGAACTTTGCTGAGATATCAGAACAACGACATAGGCCACTTCACCATGGCGAAGAAATTTAGCCGTTAGAGGTTGATATACCCATTCAACTTTCGCTCCAAACGGATCGAAAAGCATTGATGGCTCATTACTAGACCATCGGACCGTGCCATAACGGACTTATAACATGAATTAATGAGGCTCATACCCATTACAAAGAAAACCATTGTCAAGATTGCCTATTTATCTTGTCACGCCATGACCGAAGAACACTTTTTCCAACTGAGAATTTGAAGCCCATAGACTACCAAGTGTATACAGTGATCATTGGGCCCTCGTTGTTCATTCTAGAGCAGTGTCTGAGATGATTGTGACCCCGATAATTTATCCTAAGTGTGTATGTCTGAAGAGCTTAGTGTACTTGAAGAATCTGCGAAGGAAGTACTCGTTGATCTTAGGATTGAGAAAATCATGTCGGAAAGAAGGATTTCTGTAGGTGTGCAAGCATCATCAATAGGAGGAGTCCAAGATTCCCCATCGACTGCTCATGGAGCAGGAACTTCCATAACTACGATAGAGACAAGAACGAAGCACATAGACGACATTGTGAACACCAAGCTGATTCAGAGCATTCTACCTACCTACCTACCCCCTCTAAATGGTGCCATTAATTGAGACAACGTGCCCAGAGATTTTGACTATGCTTTGGTCATGACATACCTCTCGAAAGGGATACGTGCAGTTCGAGTTGACTAGGATAAGCTCGCAGTGTTAAAGTTCAGTGACTTCAACCTTGGCAACAGAAAGGCTTACAACATGCTTGCCCCGCACAAGTATTTGACCCAGAACCTCGCGCAGTCCACACTACTCAATGTGATGAAGATCCTGCACTTCAGACGACATCAGGAGGTGAATGCATGTGTAAAGTTACTACTATCGTGCTATCATGGAGGTTACTTATGGTTGAACCATCACATCACTGTGGATCCAACCTTGATCAATTAGATCACAGGGTTGAGCATGCAAGGCCCTAACCCACAGGAGTTTTACCTTGGAAAGACCTCAAATCGAGAATTAGCATAGAGAATCAAAGAGACTTATGATGATGTCGAGAAGGGCACGCGAGGTTACAAGGTAAACTCTATCTAGAATGACGTAGTGCGCCTCACATGTCAGCTGATTGCAGGCAAGATAGTTCGCAAGAACTGACCCACCCAAGTGACTGGATTCGTAGTTGACCTCACAGGAAAGTGCGTAGAGGACTATAGATGAATTGGGCGCAGTACCTTGTAAACCAGCTGGAGCTTGATTGCAAAGAAGTGCAAGACCAAGGGCATGAATTCCACTTTAGATGGCTTCTCATCCTAAATGCATTCATTGCATGGGAAATGCCAGAAGGTGCGACATTCCCCGACATCGAGCCCTTCGAACCCCTGGCCGCAAATTTCTGTATGCTATGGTACTCTAATGATATGAACAAATAGTGGCAGTCCAATTCCATCTTCCATACGTACTACAACCAGCTGAAACAAGCCATCCAGTTCGAGCCCCAGATGACCCCGAATACCCTCCACAGGTTTTGGCCCTTAATGAAGTTCAGCGGTGACTGCCACTTCATTTATATAACAATGCGCGTTGATGAGCACAAGCAATAGTTGCAGTCATATTACAAGCTAACAGAGGAAGACTTAGAATAAATCACTAAGGAATGGTTGGTGAACCTCCTTATTCCAACCAACCCTATGGAGTTGTCCGATGTAGATGGCCCAAAAACTGCACAGGATACACCTGGACCAAGCAAGACGAAGAAGCCTAAAGAGGTTCATGATGTAGACAACACATCTGTGAGGACTGCATCCATTTCACCAGATAAAGGGGGTGATGGTGAAGAGATCGAAGGTGCGGAAATTGAACAATAGAAATTCGAAGTACCACCACCTAGGGACGAAGAGGACTCGTCAAAGA
>JASDQU010218910.1:7702-17992 GCA_032191745.1 Picea mariana | reverse complement strand
TTTTTACCCTGTATGGGTTTCCTCAGGAAATATCTGTCTCTGTGTTTCTCATATATGTGACTGATGCTAAATGTGCCATTGTTTATTTCCCTGCATTATTGTGATCATCATTTAGTGTCTCAACAAAGAGTTTAAAAGAAGCATAATTGTTTAAGCACGGTAACAATTGATTCACCCCCCCCCTCTCAGTTGTCCAACACTTGGGGCCTGGGCCCTGAAGAAGTCATCTGTCACCTTGGAAATAATTTTTGAGGAGAGATCCATTCACTAGTAGTGACATACTCCTCCCTTCTATCATGGATAATTATAAATAGTTTGGCCCAGACACTTCCTCTATCTTGTAGGGCCCTAACCAAAGACTATCAAACTTTTGATCATTCCCGATTTTTCTCTCCTCTTGTCCTACATTAAGACCTGGTTGCCTTCTTTGAAATCTCTTTGCCTTGCCTTCCAATCAAAGTTTCCTTTCGCCCTTTCTTGATTCTTTTCCATTTGATTGAAGGTCATTCTTTGAGTTTCATCCAATTCCATGATCTAGTTAATTAGCCCATGCAATGCTTCTTTATCTGTACCTAATTGTTGTTCTATTTGTAATGTGGAATCTAGAGATTTATAGGAAAGTGATATTCTAACCCATACACAAACTCAAAAGGGGTATTGGTAGTTGTGTGGTTTTCCCACAAGGCTATTGGAAATATAACTGAGAGGGGGGGGTGAATCAGTTATAATATAAGCTTGAAACTTTTTGTTCTTTTTTGAATCTTCCTAAATTATTATTTAATGTGTTACTGATAAATTAACATGCATAGATAAATAGTATTTGATCCATCACACATAATACACAAAGACATAGATTTCTCATGAGGAAACCCATAAAGGGAGAAAACCTCTTCTTCTTAGGATGTCAATCAAGCTCCAACTTTCATGTACATCACAGTCTTTGAGCTCCAACTCAAATATGAGGCTACAACCTCTGATAGCAAGCTACAACTTGCAGAGAGCACCAAATATCATATTTCTCTAGCACCAACTAGATGGAAGCACCAACTCTGAGGTTTTTCTAGCACCCACTAGAAGGAAGCACCAACTCCCAGAATATCTTCTAGCACCAACTAGAATTTAGAGGACTGCAATCCTCCCTAGCACCACCCTACCACCCTGATTGAATCTTACAAAACTTTACTTACTTTCTCTGTCTCTTCCAGCTTCTATTCTATGTTCCTCTTCTATCCTCTATTTATTCTCCTGTTGCACACATCGATCCCCTGTTCAGCTTCTCTTTCTTCTCTTTATAATTTGTGCTATCTCTACATACTATACACTACATATCTCATCTCCTCTTCAGGTACTCCTCTTCAACTCTACCTACCCACATGCATCACTATCAAAAGTAACACCCATTGTTATTTGTTATGCATTTGATTCTCACTTCAAGTCATCTTCCCGATCATCATAGAAACTCTTCATATTCTCTAGTGGTGGTCCTGTATCTGTTCATCATCAGTGGTAGTTATCCAAATATTCTTTGGCTTCTTTGGCTGTCGAAACTCTTCATCTTCTCTGTCAGTTACAACCAGTCAATTATGGCTTCTTTGGCTTCTAATACCCTACCTTCACGTGACCAAACACCTATTCAAAAGGTGCTTCATGTTCTTGTTCTAGCGAGTGCTAGGTCCCTTTATTTCAATATGAGCTTGGGTGATGAACTTTGCATGGCCACGAGATTGTGGGCGTGAGATCTCTTCTTATTAGCCCCCCGTCACATGTGATATTGGGCTATGTCTTTGTATAAGAGAACGATTTTGGGCGCATCCAACAGTGGTTTTGGGATTAACCTCTTTTCTCCCTGCAATCTACCTCCAAAATACACGTACCCTTTCTTCGATACCATGGTTTCAATTGCGGCATGCCCTCAGAAAATTAACTTGTGAGCAACTTCTGATCCTACAATCATGGTTGATCATCGATCTCACAGTCTCTAATAGATTCCCTCGATCAATGGCTCTTGTCTTTTCTTGCCTTCTTACCTTCATCCACGCATGATCCTTAGTCTCAACAACCAAGTGACATGTGGCCCTTCAAACCAATGGACGAGATCGATTTCACCTTTCGGGCTTCGAGATTCTCGATTCTCAATCTCCGCTTGCTCCTGAAGTCCACGATCCAATGACATGTGTCCCTTTTGTATCGATGGTCACAATCCCTTCAGGTATTCACGGTTTGTAAATCTCAACTTTTCGACCTTTTGACCTTCCTTTTATTTTTAATGGAGCTGACAATCCACTGACACGTGTCCCCTTTTGGATCGACGGTCGAGATATCCTTCGGGTCTCCGGACTTCAGAGATTTCAAGTCTCAAATTCTCATTTCTTCTGACTGGATATCTTTCAAAATGGAATATATGCTAACATCTGTGCTCCTCAAATAAACAGTCACAATCCCTTTGGGTATTCAGGGTTTGGCAATCTCAACTTTCAAACTTTCTTTTCTCTCTTTTTATGGAGTGTCTTTCCCTGAACTGCACAGATTTATGCCACGCGTCATTCTGGGAATCGAAGTTCTGGATCTTCTTCAGTTATTCGACATTCAGAACTTCAGGACTTTAGGCTAATCGCTGGTGGTAAAACTGCCAGAGTGACGCCACTTGATTACATCACTTGATGATGTGTCATGAGCCTAGTAGCTACCATGTGTCACTTGGATTTTTGATTTGCATGTACCTGAAATGCCGAATCAATTTGACACTTATCAATGTCTTATTGCACCATGTGTCCTTGCTGACGTGGATCCTAATTCACTTCGGGACTTTGGCCTTCAGGACTTTGGGTATTTCGTCTTTTCAATTCGCCAATTCTTCCGAAGTGAGAATCCTCGAACAGTAACGTCATCGCAAATTTTAGACCCGAAATAAATGTTGTTCGTCAATCATGTTCTTAGATTGAAGGCTTGATCTTTCTGCGATGATGCTTTTCTAGCTTATCCTGTCCTTCCACTTTAAAATGATCTGACGGTTGACGTTTAATCTGACTCTTCGGACTTCGGGGATTTCATATCTCAAACTGAAAGTTCTCGAAGTGATTTTCTTTGGAGTTTTGGATCATGTGCCACTTGTCAGTCTTGACGATGGACGATCCCTTCTTACTTTGGGACTTCAGGACTTTGACAATTCCACTCTCCTATGATCATCCAAAGGCTTATTGTTCGTGCATGTATTTCTGAATTCAACGACTGTTGATCATCGGTGCTCAGATCCAATGGATCAGATATTTACTTCTCCTTTGCGCTTCCTCTGGTCACTGGAAGCTGATCTAATGGTCATCGGGTATTCAGGATTAGTGATCCAACGACCACTGTCGTTCTTCCTCCTGAAATTTATAATCTCTCTGACTTAGAAGGTTTTCTTAGTGTTCAAATTTCTCGATCTTTTCTCCTCCTGTGATTCTGTCTCTTGGATATCGTCTGCACTTCTGGAACCCTCTATCTCTTTTGATCTTTCTCATCTTCTGCACTCTTTAGGTTTGGTTAGCTACTTTTCTTGCTATCAATGACAAGAACATTCTTCGGGTAAACATCCCAACAATCTCCCCCTTAGGCATTGATGGAAACCCTGAAAGGTTGCACTATTCTACTTATACCTCCAACTATAGCATAAAAACAACACCTTTTTCTCCCCCTTTGACATCAATGTCAAAGAGAAAAGAGAGTGAATATGTGCTCCCCCTGATCAAATATACTAGGAGCACTCTCCACCTGATTAGATAGACTATTTAACTTGGTAATAGGGTCACGTCCAACTTCTGGCATAGATACTCAAGTTGATCCTTTGCAAGCGGTTTAGTGAAGATACCAACAATCTGATCTTGGGATTGAATATAATGCAAAGAAACAACATTGTTGGTTACTTGTTCCCTCAAGAAGTGATACTTGACGGGTATATGCTTGGTCTTGGAGTGAAATACATGATTCTTTGACACACTAATGGCACTAGTATTATCACAATGAATTTGGATTGGTGCACTATACTTTACCTCCAAGTCTGCAAGTGTTTGAATCATCCATAATACTTGAGTACAACAAGTGGTAGCTTCAATGTATTCAGATTTTGTAGTTGATAAGGAAATGGAACCTTGCTTCTTTCTCGGCCATGCTATAAGAGAATCTCCTAATAAGAATGCACCACCACTTGTTCTTTTCCTTTCATCCATGCAGTTAGCCCAATCAACATTTGAATAGACTGATAATTGAAAATTCTAATTCCTAGGATACCATAGGCCATAGTTCATTGTTCCTTTCAAGTATATGAATATTATTTTGACAACTAACAAATGACTCTGTTTAGGTGAAGCCTGATACCCTCCTACCATTCCAACAACATGCATTATGTCTGGATGGGATGTTGTAATGTACAATAGGTTGCCTATCATAGACCTATAGGAACTCTGATCAACATCAGGTGAGTCATCATCCTTTCTTAACTTGCATATAGTGACCATAGGTGTTATCATAGGTGTAGAATCTTCCATTTGAAACCTTTTCAACATTTCTCTTAGATTTTTCTCCTGAGAAATAAATAATCCTTCAGACCTTTGAGTAATTTGCATACCAAGAAAAAATGACAGTTCCCCTATCATAGACATTTCAAATTCAGACTGCATGGTAGAGGCAAGCCATTGTACCGATGAAGTATTATTACTTCCAAAGATGATGTCATCTACATAGACCAACATAGTGAGCAAATCATTACCCTCTATTTTGATATATAGATTTTTTTTAGTTGTTCCTCTCTTGAACCCTTTGTCTTGAATATACTTATCCAGTCTTTAATACCAAGCATGAGGAGCTTGTTTCAACCCATATAAGGCTTTCTTCAGCTTGCAAACAAATTTAGGGTTATCTGACTATTGGAAACCCTCTGGTTGTTCCATATAGAATTCTTCTTTTAGATCTCCATTTAGAAAAGCTGACTTGACATCCATTTGATAGACTTTAACATGTTTGTGACAAGCATAGGCAAGAAACATTCTAATAACTTCTAATCTTTCTACGGGCACAAATGTTTCATCAAAGTCCAGTCCTTCTATTTGAGCATATCCTTTGCAGACCAATCTAGCCTTATTTATTACAATATTTCCTTGCTCATTCATCTTATTTTTGTAGACCCATTTGGATCCTATTACATTTTTATTTGCTGGCCTAGGAACGAGTTCCCAAGTGTCATTATTTTCAATCTAGTCCAGTTCCTCATTCATTGATTTTAACCAATTTACATCTTCACTGGCTTCATTGAAGTTCTTGGGTTCCACCATGGATATGAAGGCTATATGTGATTTCTCAGTGTATTTTATTATCCTCCTCCTGGTTTGTGCACCTTTGTCTTTCTCACCAATTATTTGACTTTCAGGATGATTCTTTTGAGTAATTCTGGAGGAAGGATTTGATGTTGATTGTTGTCCTGACTCTTCTTGTCTGGGTGTCTCTTCTCCACCTGATTCATCATCTTCTTGTGACTCTGGGATTTGTTGTTCTTCATTTTCATTATTCTCATCATCTTTTTCATCTGGCTTAATGCTTATTCTCTGTTGATCTTTTATAGGAGCTTCTTCATCAATTCGAACATCATTACCATCTACTAATTTATGCATTCTTTTGTTAAAGCATTTGTAACCTTTACTTTTCGTTGCATATCCTAAGAAGATACCTTCGTCATCTCTACTATCAAATTTTCCCAGATGATCATCATTATTTTTTATGTAGCATTTACTTCCAAATACTTTGAAGTGCTTGATGGATGCAGGTCAACCAAACCATAGTTCATGTGGAGTTTTATCACTGTTCAGACTTAGATGTGCTTTTTTTTTCAGAATATGAAAAGTTGTGTGAACAACCTCCACCCAGAAGGTTTGTTAAATGTACCTTTCATTCATCATGGCCCTTGCCACCTGCTGAACTGATCTATTTTGGCGTTCTACAACTCCATTTTTCCGAGGAGTACCTGGAATAGTATATTCTCTTTTAATTCCATGTCTATCACATAATTCTTTGAAATATCTTGACAGAAATTCTCCTCCTTTGTCTAAGCGAATTTCCTTTAACTTTCTTCCTGTCTGATTCTCGGCTAATGCCTTAAAAGTTTTGAACCTCAAACACATCATATTTTTCTCTCAGAAAGGAAAACCACATACATTTGGAGAAGTCATCAATGACCAACATAAAGTAACATTCTCCTCTAGTTCCTTCTTTTCGTGATGGTCCGCATAGATCCATATGAACAAGTTGAAGAGGTTTCTCTGAAGATGTGAAACTCTTCGATTTGAATTGGGCACRAGTCAACTTCCTCATTTGGAAGGACTTGCATACAAATTTATTAGGCTTAGATATTTTTGGAAGGTCTTTCACAACACCTTCATTATTCAGTTTGACAATATGATCAAAATTTAGGTGTCCAGGCTTTCTATGCCATAACCAACTTTCATCAATTTTTCTTAAATGAAATTTCTCCTTATCTTCCTTCAGAACATATACATTGTTTTCTGTTCTAACCCCTTTTGCAAGCATCTCTCCTGTGTTTAATGTCTTTATTTTAAAATTCTTGGCAGTGAAAGTGACTTCACATCCTCTGTCAAATATCTGACTGACACTGAGACGATTATGCTTTAAACCATCAACAAATAATACATCTTGAGCTTTGCTCTTCCATTACTTAAGCTTAATATACCTTTACCTCTGATCTTTCCTAGAGCATCATTTCCAAAGGTCACACTTCTTGACTTAGTTTCCTTGAGTGATAGGAACTTACTTTTGTCACCTATCATATGACTGGAGCATCCGCTCTCAATATACCAGGAGTCTTTTTGTCTTTGAGCTGACAACACCAATCCACACTTGTTATTTTCATTCTTCTTCCAAACCTTGACGTTTTTAGCTATGTGATTTGAATCTGGCTTATAGTTCTTTAGGCGATAGTCTGCAACTTTATGTCCATAATTATGGCATATGTAACATTCTGGTTCATTGAACAAAGGATCATAACGATTGTTATTCTTAGTCTACGTCTTTTTCCCAAAAATCACATGATTGGTTGTCTCATTCTTTGTTGAGACAAGTATTTATTCCTTGGATGTCTTGATTGCTCATGTCTAAATCTTAGAGAACAATTTACAGCTTTGTGGCCAAAGTTAGAGCAGTGAAAACAATATCCATAGAAAAAATCTTTGTACCTGGAAAATGGTTGTCTTATTTGAGGAGGTCGATTTCTTCCATGCTGATGATTTTCTTGAGCATAGAGTGTATTATTTCTTTGTTCTTCAAATTCAATTCTTGTAGATTTTCCTTCACTCCTCCTTGGCAGTTGATTCTCTTCCTTTGTTTCTGTAGGTTTTTTGTTGTCAGCAGTTGTAGATTTGACAAACTTGATGGATTCTTTGTTGCTTGGTTGAACACTACTTGATCCCTCTTCATAACCCAAACCGGTTTTCAAATTTGAATTCCTTTGTTGATTCATAATGGAGGCTAATCCTTCTGAGGCTTTAATACTTGTCAGAGTCTGATGATATAAGGCCTGCAATTTCTCTAGATATTTTCTGACGGTCACTACTTCAGCTTCCAATTTTTCACCTTTTGTTTTGGCTTCCTTCAATTGATGTTTGAGTATGTATTCAATCTTCTTAGATTCTTCTAAATTAACCTTCGACATATTAATTTCTTCAGATGGTTCCTTGCATGTTTTCTCATACTTGATAAGTAACTATTTTTGTTTTCTTTTCTTTTCTCTGAGTCTATCAATCTCTTCCATGGCACTGACAAGTTATCCTTCAAGATCTACTTCTAATTCACAGTCAGTGAACTCACTTCCTGTATCTTTAGTGTTTATATCTTCTAAATCTATTAGCATGATATCATTTATTTTATCTTCAATAGAAGAGTCACCACTTTCATCATCTAAGGGATCATCATCATTGTTTACACACAAGATTTTCTTTTTAAAATTATTCTCTTTATAGACCTTTTTGTGTTTGTTCTTCTCTTCTTGTCATATATCTGATCCTTTCTTTTCTGAGGAAACTTAGATGCAAAATGACCTATCTTACCACAGTTGAAACATTTGAAGGGAAATTTACCTTTGTATTTTCCTGATCCTTTCTTTAGTCTTGTCACAAAATTTTCTTCAATGTCATCTATATCGGAGTATGTGTTTTTCTCTACTTTAAAAGATGCCTCTCTTGTAGTGGATTTACCTTTGTTGATTCTCATTTAATAATCAGTTAGGGTTCCAAGAAGTTGATCTAGTGTCAATGTTTTGAGATCAACTATTTCCTCTATAGCAGAGACCTTTGAGTTAAATCTATCAGGAAGAGATATTAATATTTTCTGGATTAGAAAAGAATCAGCTATCGTTTCACCTAGGCCTTTCATAGTGTTAACAATTTCTTCTATACATAAGAAGTACTTACTGATAGTTTCATCTTCATCCATCTTTAACTGCTCAAACTTCAGTCTGTGAGTCTGAAGTTTTATGTCTTTCACTTTTTCATCACCTTCATATCTACTTATCAGCTTGCCCCACATAACTTTTGCTGAATCACAGTGCATGAATTTGACAAACTCTATTTCTGCGAGCCCACTCAGAATAGCATTCATAGCTTTAGTGTTGAAGTTGAATTCTATCTTGTCATCCTTATTAGCTAGTACAACTGGCTTTACATATCTAGTCTCTACCACATCCCAGACATCTGCACCTAAAGCCATTATGTAGGTTCTCATCCTAACTTTACAGAAGGCAAAGTTTGTTCCATTGAATGGGGGGGGCTTATTGGTTGAAGTTCCTTCATGACTTGTCATGTTTAAGCTTACTGATCTACCTTTAAATAAAAAGAACCTGCTCTGATACCAATTGTTGGAAATATAACTGAGAGGGGGTGTAACATACCCACTACCTATAATCAAAATTTTTCGTTGTTTTCTCAACAATGAGAATCCCCGATTCACAGGTCTTCTATTTACCTACCCGACTCTCTGTACATAACCGTGGTCTTATGTCCCTTTCCGTTGGGATTTCTGTTTTCAACCATCCCGCTCACTTAAGTGCTAGTTAGCCTCCTAGGATAAGCTCTTGGTTGCATGACCTCCTCTATATGACCATGGTCATAACTCCCATTGGGGCTACGAGGTTTCTAATGTCAAAATTCATTCACCCCCAAGACTCGCGATCTTTCGAATTCCGACGCACTCCTTATGCATTAGCTCCCCAGGCCAAGCCTGTGGTCCACTGCCTCTGTGACCGTGGCCTTACCTCCTTTCGAGGCTACTCCTATCAGATTTTCAGGGTTTCCAATGTCGTAATTCATGAGTCCTCAGAACTCGCAATTCTCTGATCCCCGATATGCCCCTAGCATATTGGCTCTCGAGGCTAAGCCCTGGTCAATGTGACCACAACCTTCACAAGATCACAGCCTTTAATCCTGTCGGGGTTTCACACCTTTCAGTGTCACGATGCGCAAGTCCCCTAGACTCTCGATCCTATGACTCTTCAGAATCTGTTGACACGTGTTCCACCCAATGGACGGTTCTGATCTTGTCGGTAAATCACGGATCGCGATTCTGTATGACAAGATTTCTTTGTGCTCGGAAACTCTGATTCTCCAATGCTTGACTTCTTTGGATCTCCTGACACGCGTCCTCAACTATGGATGGCTCAAAGCTCATTGGGATATCGCGGATCATGATTCCAAGCGACAAGATTTATTTGCTCTCACAAACCCCGATTCTCCGATGCTTGACTTATTTGGATCTCCTGACACGTGTCCTCAACTATGGACAGCTCAGAGCTCATCGGGATATCGCGGATCGCGATTCCAAGCGGAAATATTTCTTTGCTCTCGCAAACCCTGACTCTCCGATGCTTGACTTCTTTGGATCTCCTGACACGCATCCTCAACTATGGACGGCTCAGAGGTCATCGGGATATCGTGGATCGCGATTCCAAGCGACAAGATTTATTTGCTCTCGCAAACCTCGATTCTCCGATGCTCGACTTCTTTGGATCTCCTGACACGTGTCCTCAACTATGGACGGATCAGGTCCTCTCATGGCTTTGCCACTCGCGACTTGGAGCATACAACTTTTGGACTCCTACCCCGCGAGCCTCCGAGCTCACGAGATCCCTGGATCTCTGCCACCTGTCCTCCTCGGATGGATGGCTCTGATCCTCTCGTGGCTTCGCCACTCACGACTTGGAGCATCCAACTTTTGGACTCCTACCCCACGAACCTCCGAGCTCATGAGATCCCTATA
>JASDQU010218909.1:0-18066 GCA_032191745.1 Picea mariana | reverse complement strand
ATATGGATATACATTTTGGGGTCTTTGTGATGTTCACATGTGATGATGTTTTGAGATTCTTTTATGATGGCTATTCTATATGCTGTGATAGACTTTTGATGGTTTATGTATGTGTAATGGTATCTTGATGTGATAAATGCCAATCTAACACTAGGTTAGCCATATTATCTGCTATTTGATTGCATTATCGTGGAATATGTGTAAATGTGATGGAATCAAAATGTTGATATAAAATTCTAACTTGCAGGTATTGCAAAAGAGGGATGGATCGCGCACACGGTACACATTGTTGAGATGCAGGACAACGAGCTGGGAATCTAGTAAGACGCTAAGGTGGCGATTATGACGGTGACGGCTGTGTATTCTGCTTGGTTGTTGGTTGCTGAGCCCAAACATATGCTGCTGGAGTAGAGCAGTTCATGTGAGGTGGAATAGAGGGCCCAAGCGACCGAAGTGAGATTCTATGTCCAACAACTAGCTTTGTTAGCGTAACCGATGTGGTAAGATGATGGAGGAGGAATCTGTCAATAAAAAAATGGTAGATTAGCCATAAGTCATGGATGGAAAAAAGAAGGTTTAAAAGAAAAAATGCTACAAAATGTGTACAAAAATAAAGATCCTAGTGTAGAATGACTACATTTGGGCATAAAATTTCTTTAAGTACAACCCGTTGACGGGTTCTTTGAGAGGGTAGCCTTCGGGAGAGACTAGGATGTAGGCACCTTTAGTGAGGCAGTGTTGAATGATGTAGGTTCCATTCCATAACAACTCAAATTTTCCATGGTCGAGGGTATCATGGGCGATATCATAGGGAAGGACAAGGTCTCCTTTGTTAAATGAGAAAAGGTTGACATGGCAGTCAAAGGTGGCCTATGACCATTTTTTGGCTACATCATTGTTTTGTAATGAAGATCGACGGTCTTCATATAGTGACTCTAAGTTCAGCAAGCGCTGCTCCATTGGAGCAATGTCAGGTAAATGCTCAATAGCGGTGCGTAAGGTGGGAATTTTGCACTCGATGGGGAGAGTGGCTTCGACCCCATGGATGATATGGAAGGGTGTAAAACCAGTGGCGGTTTTAACTACTGTGCGATAAGCCCATAGTGATGAAAACAACATATGATGTCGATTGGTCTTATGTTTATTGACAGTACACTGCAAGATGGTTTTAAGGACTTTGTTGACCGCCTCTACTTGTCCGATGGAGAAGCCTAATATTTAGGAAATGTCGATGAAGAGCTCATTCTCAAAGTGTTTTCCATGATCGGAGACCAGTTGTAATGGCACTCCAAAGTGGGAAATGACGCGATTAAAGAAAAAACGCGTTGTTGTGTCAACGATGTTGTTGAAGGTGAGCATGGCTTCAACCCACTTGGTGAAGTAATCAACTGCCACGATAATGTATTTGTGTCTGTTGCTGGATGGAGGGTTACAAGTCATGAAGTCAATGCCCCATTTGCAAAAGGGGCCGACAATGATAACTGGGTGTAGAAGAGCGGGTGGCACTCGTGCTTTGTGGGCATAAAGCTGGCATTTTTCACAGCGTTTCATGACGTGGATACAATCATGAAATAGTGTGGGCTAGAAATAGCCCGCTCGAATGATTTTCTGGGTGTTGGACATCCCTGAGAGGTGACCACAGCAAGCGTCGCTATGGCAGTGATTCAGAACTCTGTCAGCTTCGTCTATGGTCAAACATCAATGGAGGATGGTGTCGACCCTGCGTCGGTATAAGATGTCACCGATAAGGAGATATCTAGGGGCCTAACGGAGAATGCGTCGATGATCATCCCTAGAGAGGTGAGTTCCAAACTTTTGTGTTCGAAGGTAGACAAGGAGATCGCCGTACCAGGGATCATATGAGGGGATGTAGAAGAGGTGTTCGTTGGGGAAGTCTGTATTGACAGGGGGAATTGAAAGTATCCGAGGGAAATGCCAAAATGAGTTTGGCAAGGATGAGGGCTTTCTTTCTCTTGGGTGTTGCAAATTCAAGGTCGTACTCCTGAAGGATGACGATCCATCAGGAAAATTTACCATTAATTTGTCAGCGACTGAGAAAGTATTGCAGGGGGTTGGAATCTGCTATGACTTTGGTAGTGCAAAGTAGGATGTAATGGTGCGGTTTCTAGACTGTGAGGACAACTGCAAGGGCGAGTTTCTCTTCATAATTGTACTTCATAGGTGGTCCTAAGAGATTTTTACTAATATAGTAAATGACATGATCACAGTCTTCATCCCTTAGTTGTACGAGAACTCCTGCTATTGAGACGGCTAAAGCCGATAAGTAGAGGATAAAGTCGCGATCATAATCAGGTGGACTACCAAAGGGGCATTGGAGAGTGCCGATTTGAGATCATCAAAAGCAGTTTGATCATGTTCATCCCATCAGAATCAGATATCCTGATGCAATAAGCGAAGGAAACTGTGTGCACGAGTGGAGTAATCGGGGACAAAGCGACGTAAAAAGTTAGCTTTGCCTTGGAGGCTTTGTAGTTGGCATAAATTTCGAGGTGGTAGAATTTCTGTGATGTATTGGACCTTGAGGGGGTCAATAGTGATGCCACTTTGGGAGACTATCAACCCCAAGAGGTGCCCAACAGTGACGCAGAATACACACTTGAGGGGGTTCAAGCGGATATTGTATTGATGACACCATTGGAAGATGACCTATAAGTCATCTAGATGTTGAGTGCATTTCTTGGATCGAGTGATGAGGTTGTCCAAGTATGCGAGGATGATATGAGCCAGATCATGAAAAATGTATGTCGTGGCTTGTTGGAATGTCGCACCGATGTTCTTGAAGCCGAAAGGCATGAATTGATATGCAAAAGTACTGCAGGGGGTAGTGAATGTGGTTTTGTAATGATCGAATGGGTGAATCTGGATTTGGTTGTAGCCAGAGAAACTGTCCATGAAGGACAAAGCCTCATGGCCAACAAAATCATCGATAATTTGGTCCATGAAAGTCCGTACAGACGCAAATAATGCCCTGTTTTTTGTTGATAGAGATGTGGTTGGAGACCCATGACGTATATGCAATGGGGTATATGAACCCTACAACATGTAATGTTTCAATCTTGGCTTTGATGGATGTTGCTTTGGATGGGAGTAATGGGCATTGTTTTTTTCTTATACGGGTGATATCAGGCCATGTGTCTATACGATGTTCGACAATAGAGGGATTGAGGTTGAGAATCTCTGTGTATGACCAGGAAAAAATTTCCTAGTATTCCTGGAAGAGAGATTTGTAGGCTATGATTTCTTCAGGAGAGCATGCGGCACCAATGGTGATTTCCTCTATGATTCCATATTTGATGGAAATATCGATCTTGATCGTGGGGGAAATGTTTGCCATGTTACCTTCTTCAAAAGTGTCGGGGGCGGGTATAGGTTTGTTGAATCAGTCTATATGTCCTGATGGGATGGAATATTTAGTTTCGATTGCGTATATGGAGTCTTGGCTACGGGGCTCAAAGGATTCCTATGAGAGGTAGAGCACTCTATGATGGAGCGCATTCCATGGGAAATCAGGAGTAGTGAATTCCTCGAGGATTTTTTTGTCGTAGTGGAACTGTCGAGAATATAGAGGATCCAGGGGAGTGACATTGGTGACTATCACCATATGATTATCTTATGGTGGTGAAGATGTAGGGGAGGCGCAAGGAGGTTGCGATGGTTCACTTGACATAAACCAAATATCGAGATACTAGGGCTTGAAAATTGTAGTCAGACGTAATATTTCCATGGGGAAATGAACTGGAGAATTGGGGGGATTTTGGCGAAAATCCTCATATAATATATTTAAGAACCATGGAGGAGTGGTAAGTGCCTCAGGTTCAGGAGAGAAAATATGAAAAACATCAGGGGATGGAGTTGGGGTAGTCACTGGGACCTCTGGTTGTGAGGTAGGTGTAGGATTTTTAGTATTGGCCATTTGGCGACGCCTATATTCAATGATTGTAGGACACTGGTATGTGAAATGATCCAGTGAGTCACAGAGGGAACAATGGCATCTCATCCATATTTGGAATGAGGTCGTGACATAGTGGATGTCTGTGACATGAGTACTTGATGATGCAAAGGAGGGGGACGCTTGCTGAAAGCCTTGTCATATTGCCATTAGTGTTTGGCGAAAGTGAGGTAGTGCAGGGCAATGGTGGGTGTAATGTCCATACTCTGAATAGATGGCATAGGAAAACTTGGTTCACAATCCTGTGTTACCTGTAGTCGGGGGTGTGGTGGTATTACTAGGTGTGTCAAGTGGTGTGATTGCTCGAGGAATTTGGATGAAATTGCATAACTCGGGGAGAGAGGGACATCGATTGGTGGGGTGTCCTTCTTTCTTGCATAGCGCACAAGGAAGTTGAACGCGGGAGGGAAGTGGAGCGATGGGCTATTTCTTATTTCTTATGACCCCAATTGTAGCGGTGGTGCTAACGAGTGGGGGTGAGGGTGGTGTGGTCTGAGTGAGGACTAGGATCTGCATTGGGATTCCCTCTGTTTGGGGAGGGAGGGATGGTTGAGGAGCCATCTCAGGTGGGTGTAGATACCAAACCAGGATGGCAAGCACAATATTAGGTAGAGTAAGCATTGCGGCTACCTGGAAATCTTGTACACCTGGTGGGGGGTAGAAGAAAGGGATTTGGGTAATGGCTTGGGGAATGGTCTCCCAAACTAGGATGTGACCTTGGGGGAGAGGGACATTGAGAACAAGTGGTGTTGGAGAGTTCTTAGGGGATTCCTGAGGGGGGATTTATGCAACTAGTGGGACGTCAGGAAGTGAAGAAGCCTCGGTGGGAGGAATGGAATCTCCAGTTTTAGTTCCATTGGAAGAGATGATGCATACTTAAGCTGAGGGATGTATGAGCGAGGGTGATCTGTGGTATGTCCCTAGCAAGGATGGATCTTTGAAAATTCTGGGGCCCATCTCGACGAGTGGGTAGGCACCGAGATTATTATAGACAAAAGGTAAGATGTTATCGATGTTGGAGGAAGGGTTAGGCTCGTAATGTGAAACCTGATCGATGGTGATGATCTTCCCATTGTGGGGGAACATCATCATTCAGAAAACAAAAGAGGCTATTGCCTTCATAGCATACATGTAGATACGTCCAAACAAGATATTGTAATCGAGTGGGGCATCAATAACTTCAATGTCAATAAGGATGGTTTTTCCCCCGAGTTCAATGGGGACATTTTGAAAGAGTCCTTTAGGAGAGGATGGTCATCCATCATATGCTCTTAAAGTGATGGTGGATGGTATTAGTTTGGGAGAGCCGAGTTTTTTCCATACAGTTTTGGACATGATGCATGTGGATGCACCTTCATTGATGATGCATCGATTAATTGTGATGTTCCTAATTTTGTCTGGTATTTGAAAAGAAACCAAAGCTGGGAGATGGGGTTCCCCACAATCTAGATCAAATGTGATGAGTCTAGTATCAATAGGGTCGAATTTCCCCATGGCAAAGAGTAATAACTTCCGTTGAGTGGGATAGGTTTGAAGGACTTCCAATACTGACATGGTGACAAGGGATTGTGCCAAGTCATCAACCAAACTGTAATTGTGTGATGCCCTAGCCTAAGGGTTGTTGACATTCCATCATAATGATATGTGGGGAATACGAAGGGGGGTTTCAGTGTTAGGGCATGAAATCATCATAGGTGGTCTCGTTGTAACTGGAACTATTTCCAATGTGGTGGGAGTAGAGTCAACGGGTGCGCTATATTGATGATTGCGTGTTTGTAGGAGAATTTCCTCTTCAATAGTGAGGAGAATAGTGCGATCAGCAGGAGTGCCAGGGTTTTGATACTACCCCATCTGTGGTGGGGTAGGGTGAATCTATTGCTGGGTGTTCATCACACCTTGGTGTGGAATCGATTTTTGTAACACTACTAGGGGTGGTTGTTGCACATACTATTGTGGAACCTGCCGGGGGGCAGGCGATGCGTTTATAGATTCTTTCATCTATTTAAAGTCAATGATTTGGGGTTAATGGTGAGTATAATGTCCATAATCATTGCAAAGGGTATAAGGGAAGTTTGTCTAGAGGTTGTTGTTATTCTTCCCTTGGTGTTTGTTGTGATTTCCCCCTTGGGGGTTCTGGTTCCTTTGATTCTGATTGCCCCCAGCAGGTTCGTTTTGTTGGGGGTTATTTCGTCCTGGTCCAGGATTATTATTGTTTCATCTTTTTCCTTTCTTTTTGGAATTATTTGATTGATGGGTCGGATTTTCCATATTCAGTTGTTCAAAAATTTGAAATTGCTGAATGGGAGGGTTGAACAAAGTTAACCTCGGCGTGTGGCTGTCCTTGTGGTGGGGCCATGGGTTGGGGAGGACCAGGAAATGGAAAGTGCAAATTATTTTGTGGCAATGATCTGTATGGTACATAGGAATGTGCGATGCTTTCATTAGTGCTCAGGGTGTAAGCTGAGGTAGAGGGGGTACCAAAACTTGGTTGTACAACCAAATGTATCATGGGTGTCGATGTGGGTCCATTCATGGGTGGAGGGGGTACAACAAGGTATGGATGTTGGTAAGGAGGAGGAGGGTAATAAGGGTGTCTGCCATATATTGGTGGGTGTTTTGGTGTACCATACATGGGTGGTGGTTGGATGTACAGGTTGTGGTGTGTTATGGTACCAATCAATCCATCTGTTGAGTGAGACATCCTAGGTTTGTCTTGGTCGAATGGTACGAGTATTGGGACGTCATGTAGTACCATGTGTAAGTAGCCTGATTGTGCATAGATGAGGTCATACTGCTGAGCCTTGCTGATGGCTTCCTCTTCAGACTAGGGGAAGGTGGAGGCCACATCTTTGGAAAGGAGGGAGACGAGTGATTTGAGAAACGAATCAAGGCATTGTTGTTTAGTGGTTTATGCTTTGCATAAACTACGTCGCCGACGCCATTCATGGATGTGGTCAACAATGTGTGTGGCAGAGGTTTGTTTAAACTCATAGAGCAGTTTGAGACCATTGTCATGGTGGATTGGTAGTTTAAAGAAGGTAAAAAATGATTTGGCCAAAGATTCAAAAGTCACGTGGGACCCTGATTTTTCGTCTACATACCACTTGGATGATGGGCTTGTGAGTGTGTGTTGAAATAAAATTAACCGAATGGAGTCATCCATGATGTTGTTTGAAGGGAACCATAGGTGGAAGGTCATGACATGGTTGGTAGGTTCTTCTCTTGCCTTTCCTTCAACCTTAGGGATGTCTGAAGGTAGTTTGGTAGGCATTGTAGGCCATGTGGGGTCATGCAATATAGGATTCTTAGTAAGATTAATCAGATCTGGTATGTTGAGGGAGGCCAAATATGGCATCTGGAGTGGCGGTGGAGGGTCAGTTCCAGCCATGGTGTGAGTGGTTTGTGTACCTGAGCCTTGAGGGTGTCGAGGTGGGGTTGTACTTCCCCCTTGGGAAGAAGTGTGCCCCCTTCTTCCTTGTGAAGGAGAGCTAATGGATGATTGTCCTTTAGAAGTGGACCTAAGTAAAGTGGAACCAAGAAAAGATAATCCCAAGACAGTAGCACTACCATGGGTGTGAGAAGGTGGAGCCGATGAGTTGGCAAGACTAGGAACTCCTCCTAAAATAGGAGGGAGATTTAACAAGTGTTTGGAGCGGCGGGGATTCTGTGGGTCCCCTATGATGTCCACTAGCCAAGTGAATGTGTGCAAATTGTAATGAGAGTAATAAATGAAAAAGAGAGTTTGTATAACTTGGACGTTCACAGTATATCTCACAATCGTTTTGTAATCACAAGAGCATCATACATAAATCAATTTTTACAAAGAAGTATATATGTGGGTAGGTGGATTTTTTCCGCGTGGGAGAACAAAGAAAAAAAATGCTCGTGTCCTACAAGACGTAACATCCTTCCTCTCAAATAGCACTGGGCCTTCCAATAACACTCAACAGTTGGGTCTGAAGCCACCGGAAGAGGAACTAATGAAGGATGAAACAATCAGTTATAATGAGGGGTAGAGGGTGCATATCTCGAAAGAGATAGTGATATTTCCCAATAGCCATACAAAATCCGATCAAGGTGTAATTGCATCCCACAATTGCCACCTGGGTAGATGTACTAAAAATTTGGTCACTAGTACCTCAATTAAAGTGCGACATTTAGATTTTCGGCCTCAAAAATGGGTCACGGGCTGGATCCCATCCAAGAGGTGGGTGCCTCAAGGGGGGACACACAAAACAATCAAACCTCGGCCTTCAACCCTTCATGGGTATATCCCTGCCTTATGGTGTTAGGAACAGTTGACTTGGAGGATTTGAAATTTCCCTATTTGTCAACTTCTAATGTTTGAAGATGTGAGAACTAGATAACGGGGAGTTATTTGGATGCCTATCCCCGAGATCCTACCTAGATTAAAAAATTTCTTTTGGCACCTCCTGTGGAGGAAAAAATAGTGAGCTGTTTAGATTTTTTTTAGATGTGGTTGTGTGTGAGATTGGGGGTGTTAACCAATCTCGTCCAAATTAAGTGGGAGTGGATAGTTCCTTCAAGAAAAGGGGTGGGGCATTTCATAATCCTTTTGGGGGAAACTTACTTTAACCTCCACAATTCGAGATGAAACTATGTGAGTGAGTAGTGACTTGTGTGTGAGAAAGTGATAAAATGTGCCAAATTTTTAATAAGTTAGGTGTCACCTTGCAACATGTGGACTTCGTGTGGTCCTTACAAGTTTTGATTACCTATCTTACTAGATGCCATTGGTACAACCTTGCAGAATTTTAAAGTCCCTAGAGAATTAGCATGTGGACATGTGGGTCCTTACCAATACTTTAGACTCCCTAATGTGATTTAATCTAAGAAATCTTCAAAAGAATATCCTAGATTGTGGACATGTGGGCATGTATGGGCCCGTTACAATAATCTTTAAACTCCCCTAGTGATGTAAACTAAGAAAGCAGCTTTAAAGCTATCCTATCTTTGCAGCATGTGGGCATGTATGGGCCCTTACAAATTTAAGATGTTTGAAAAAATAAACTAAGAGGAGTCTCAAGGGGGCTATTGTCCTCTCCTAAATATTCCCTCAATCATTTTTTTGATTCTCAAGATCGCTCTATGGTGCGAGAGAAGAGCATACTCTATGATTGAAGTTTGATTTCTGGTCCCAATGAAAGTGTTTATATATGTGATATTGAATGAATTCAACTTAATTTTTACAATCAAAGCAAGCCATCCATGTGGAAAAATGAAAGAAAAAAGAGGAAAAGTATGGATTTTAACCTCCTAAGTGCCTATGTTTTGACTAACCCTTCATGTGGAGAGGGAATCTAAGTGTGGTGCATATTACAATTTGCATAGAGTCAATATTTAGAAGGCTATGGGACTTCAAAATACCACAAAAAACTCTTACAATGTTGAATTTATAGACAAATGTGCGGGTCACAGAGTAGATAGAGGTGCATGTGGTGCCAATGCACAAATAAAAAATGTCATGTTGGCACACATGCACAAAATGCACTGAGGAAGAAAGTTCTCTTGGCGCACGTGCTTGGAAGGCATGCCTGTGGGCTGAAAAACTCATGCACTTTCTGATACACGGTCGGGAAGAAAATTTCGGATGAAATTCTCCTATCTCAGCTTTGAATTTAGCTTTTTGCAGGTAGGCTTAGGCCGATTATGATGCCTGCAAGTCAAATAAATAAAAAATAAGTGCTCAATCAACCCAAATGGGGAGGAAATTGATACCTATCCCCAACGAAGTCGCCAATCTTTCGTATCCTTTTCATCACCTGAATGAGCAAAAGAGGGACACTTACAAGTTCAATTGGGTTAGATGAACAAGACATGAGTGAATGCAAGAGTCAGAAACATCACGCACAAGAAATAAACAAACAACTAATCTATTAACAATTAAAGAAACTAAACTAAAGTGCATAAGGGAATTATAACCAAAATCAACCAAACAATTGACCAATATTCATTCCACCAATGGATAGATTGTATTAGTGGGAAAACATCAAAGAGAAAGGGGGACTTATGGGTCCCCTCTTCCTCCAAAGGAGGGCTCTTGAACCCACAATGAGAGAGCTCTTCTTACAAATAGAAAACTAAAAGGAAATGGTGAAGAAATCCAAAGCTCATTCACTCAAGAGGTGATGTGAATAGCCCAATGAAATGGTGCTTGTATGCTCCAATGAGAAAACAGGTTCCTTGCAGGAGAATAGAGGCAGCATAATAATACAAATATATTCTTGGAAATATAGTGCACCCATGGCCTCTTTTTATAGCAAAGCTTTGAGGCATTATCCAACTAGCCTTGAGTGTGAACAAGGGGCCCTTTAGGTCTTTGACCAACCTCCCACTCAGATTCAACTCAGACTTGGGGGTCAAATCGACTTGGGAGATGAACCAGAAGTGGGTGGGAGGCCAACCAGAATCATTAATGCGTCGTTCTGAGGTGTGTGGGGATTTTTGCATCCACAATCACGCATCAGGCACATGTGCGCTTTTTCGGCATTTTTGACTGGCGCACGTGCGCACGCTTCTTGTGTATTATGATCGCATGTTGATTTTATAACCAATTGTATAGTTTGTGCCCTTTGGAAATGCATTTTTGGGCCATGGATGAACTAATAGGTGTTTTGGAGATGCTGGATTCCTGTAACCATTTGCGGATGAAATTTCAGTGATAACATAGGGTACTTACGGACAACATCTGATAGTGTCTCACTATGATAGGCCACAGGGTGGCCGTGGTGAGTGAGAACGATGCCCACATCATAGTCAAAGCATATGAGTCGATATCAAAGGGATTCTATAGGTCTAGTAGTGAAAGTACCGGGGATGAGCACAAGCGCTGCTTCAAATCATCGAACACTTGTTATTGGGACTGACTCCATGCAAATTTTTCCTTACTTCCACTCTTGGTTATTTGGTTGAGGACCCATGCAATATGGGAGACGCCAACACGAACATGCGTTATAAATTGGCAAGGCCCAAGAAGATCCGAAGCTCAGTGAGTGTGGTTGGGGATGGCTAGTCACAAATGACTTGGATCTCGACTGGATCCACATGTACGCCATGTTGATCAATGATGTAGCCCAGCTAATGGACCTTGTCCATGCTGAAGGAAAATTTTTCCAAGTTGGCGTATAGCTTGTGCTACCGTAGGGTGTGCAAAACCTGTTGAATATGATGCAAGTGTTTTGCCCAAGTCTTGCTGTAAATGAGAATTTCATCCAGATACACCACTACAAATGTATTGGTGAATGGTCATAGGATATCATCCATCATTCTCATGAAAGTAGGTGGAGCACTTGTCAAACCAAAGGGCGTGACCAACCATTCAAAAAGGCCTTCCTTTGACTTGAAGGTGGTCATCCATACATTTGTCTATTCAATCGAGACATGGTGGTAGCCGGAATTCAGATCAATCTTACTAAAGTATTTGGCCCTCGTGAGTTGATCAAGGAGGTCATCGATTTGGGGAATCGAGTACTGGTTTCTGACTGTGATTTTATTCAGGGCCTGATAATCAATGTAGAGTCACCAGGTTCCAACTTTCTTCTGTACTAGCATGATTGGGCTCCCGCAAGGTGATGAGCTGGGACAGATGTTCCCCTTATGGAGCAATTCTTGGATCTGTCACTTGATCTCCTGATTTTGTAACATAGAGCAATGATAGACTGACCCATTGGGAAGCAATGCGCCAGGGGTCATTCGATCGGGTGCGCTAGGGGTCAGTTCGATGGGGTGCTTGACCTGACAATGCAGAGGTACCCAGGTAGGTGAGGAGAAGATATCTGAGTATTCTTCGACGACCTTATCTACTTTCTTCCACTGTGTGGAGAGGTAAGCCACAGATACCCTGGATGTGGCTATGATATTTCGCTCATTCCGAGAGCGAATCACGAAGAAGACAAAATTCCCTGTTTGAGAGATGACCTTCCTGCATTGCTTGGCAGATATCAAGGAAATAACACTAGGTGGGACTGCCTCAGGTATCCTGTACAATTTCATGTTCAAAGTAATAACACTACGAGGCCTAGACTCATATATAGCATGATGTTTCCATAAATAAGGTTGGCCCAAAAGAACATCACAAACTTTGAGAGGAGAAACATCACATAATACCTCATCTTTGAAGGGCTTGATGTCATACGATAGTCGACACTGTTGGCTGACATGAAGATCGCTTCTTTGGCAGAGCCATCCAATGTTGTACGATTGTGGGTACGACGTTGTCGGCAGGGCCAACCACTTGACAACCTCTATTGAGATGAGGTTCTTTTGGGTACCTCTATCAATGATGAAGTGTAGTGGGGTGCCTTTTACCCACATCTGTGAATGGAAGAGGTGCTCTCATTCTTCTGGCTCATATGGTTCATCAGGCTGATTCTTGGTGGTAGCAACAATGGAAATGGGGTCCGCGTCAATGATCTATCTTCCCCTTTTTGGTTTCGAATCAGAGTCGAAACCCGCATATGGTTTAGAGGCTTTCACTTTAGCCACCAGTGACTGCTTTGAGCGACAATCAATAGTGTTATGCCAAGGGCTCTTATGGAATTCGCAACACTTCCCGGTATCTTTCTTTGTCTTTTCGGTGTCCTTATTTGCTTGCGGCTTGGACTGGTTTTTCTAATACTATCCATATTTTATCTGTGGGTTGGGTCCACCCTTTCTTGGATTTTGTTGTGAGGGGTTCCTGAGCCCAAATCGTCGCATCTTTTTTTTGAGCTTCGCTCGATTTTGACGGCATATCGGTAGGTCATGCCCAAGGACGAGATGTCCAGAAATTCCATTTCAGTCTGGATTTATCTATGCAGAGCCCCGCGATACTTGAGCACCAGATGTCACTCCGAATCTTTGATACCCAACTTGGTGTGCAAGGTATGGAAGATATTCGTGAACTCTAGCACTGCTTGGTCTCTTTCTTGCCGCAGTGTGGTCATAACTTCCAATAGGGTAGTATTGTTCCTTAATAGCATCCCTGAAGGATTCTCAGGTGGTCATGACTATAAATAATGAGGGTTCCTATGTTTTCTTTTGCTCACAGAAAGTTTCCCACCAATCTTTGACATGGAGAACGGATTTGAGGAGCGTAAAAGTAATCTTTTCTCTATTCGAAAAGTTATGGACAAAAAAATACCCTTCTAGTAGATTCAACCACTTGTCTACACCATCTATGTCTATCTAACCTTCAAATATAGGAATATCGATGTTTATTTGTACCTTAAATGGGGCGATGCCTCTGCTTGCAGAAGATGCATTGCCTGTTGGTAGCCGCCAAAGTATTTGCGCGGAACTATCCATAATCGCGTTCCTTTGTTGCATGAAGGATTCCTCAAGCAACATTTTGAAAGGATCTCCTGTCCCATAATCTTTATTTTCTCCTACCATGAGAGGTCGCTTGGGCGTGCTAGATCTTTTGTACTCAAGAGAAACAAGCTCGAGACCCAATTCTTTGTACTTTGACCTCGTTGGGGACATGCATTAAGATGATAATGAGTAGACCACTCTAATACCACAGATCTAGATTTTATGAGTAGAATGAAAGAATACATATTATTAACAGGTTCTTAACACAGAATAACAAAGATACAGTAAAATTGGTTTTCTATTCAATAAGGAAATAAACTGAAACTATAAAATCCAGCGGAAAACAAACTTGTTGGAATGGTGGCAGCTTATCTCTGAGAAGATATGTGATGGATGCACTCATTCGTAAAAAGATGATTACAATGAGGCTTTGAAGGCCTTTTTAAAATAAACAATAATGTCAAAAACCCTAGACATCCAAAAACCTTACCCTAGGAGAAGAAGCACCAAAAGTCATGTGGGCCCTGTTTGGGTAAGTCAGTACATCAACTTCCTGGGGTCGTAACTTTTGCATACGATCTCCATTTTAAGCGCATGATATCCCTTTGGAAATATCTATCTAAGGACTACAATTGATGATGAAAATGTCATTATGATATTTTTCGAACAGTAGATGCCCAAAAAAACGTCGTTTAGGGCCTCAAAATGGCTCCGAAAGTTCAGGACCCGAAAAACTGTTAAAAATAGTAAATTACCAAAATTGACAGAAAGTTGTTTTGAGCCAGTTGGAAAAGGTGGGTGGCCACCGATATCCACTTGGATCAATGTTTCCCTCACAATGTAAACATAGTAATGATCAACCAACTTTCGTTCATTGACCCTCATCTAATGGTCAACCATCTGCCTTCTCTGAACTGTTCGTACATGCCAATGATGTACGCCCCATCACGGGTCAATTATGCAATGACCTGCCCCATGCATTCAACCCTGAATGAAAGGGAGTATCTCCCTTATCTTCACTTAGATCTGGTAGTTGACATGGTCAGCTCTTCGATAGTTGACATGTATTCCTTCTAGAGTTCTTTTCTTCCATCTAGTGAAGATCTCTTGGAAGCCATGATTGACATTTGTTCCTTGAAAAATATTACTTCTAGAGAATTATCCTCTTGGAATCCATGATCAAGAAGAGGTATTGAGCATATTTTCTCTTCTCTGTGGCAAGCTCGTTAAAAAATGAAACAAAGGTCTCGTGCACAGTTTTCCTCTCTGTGGCAAGCTCATTAAAAAAAGAAACATAAATATGGGGATTGAACCTAAAGACATGAGTGTTGCACCTCTTTTGTCCCCTAAATGCACAAAATAGAGATGCTTACAAGCCGATTTGGGTAGCTAGGCAAGACAACATTAAAGGAAAGGGTTAGAAAGATAAAACATAAAATATAAACAAAGAATTAAACTAAGAATGATAAAAACAATTAAACTATGGTGCATAAGAACATAAGAACAAGGATCAAACAAGACTCATGCCACCAATGGAAAGAATTGTATTAGTGGAAAGAAAACACCGAAAATAAAGGAAGACTTTGGGTCCCATCTTCCTTCAAGGGAGGGCTCTTGTACCCCCAAATATTGAGCTCTTGTTACAAGTGAGAAACTAGGATGAAATGGTGAAGTGAATCCAAAGCACATTCATTCTAGAGGTGATATGAATGGATAATTGCAATGGTGCTAGCATACTCTTGATGAGGAAAGGGGATCCTCCAAGAGAATATCAACAGCATAATAATACAAATGAATTCCTTGAAAATGTAGTGCATCCATGGCCTATTTTTATAGCATAGCTTTAGGGCATTATGAAACCAGTCTTTAGTGTGAACAAGGGGCCATTTAGGGCAGCCTTAGGTCTTTAACCAGCCACCCAGCCAGATTCAACCAAGATTTGGATGTCAAATCGACTTGGAAGCTGAACCAGAAGTGGGTGGGAAGCTGACCAACATCATAAATGCGTTGTTTTGAGGTATGCATGGATTTTAGCGTCCACAGTCGTAGCTTGGGCACATGCGCGCGTTTCTGGCATTTTCGAATGGAACACGTGCACACGCTTCCTGTATATCCTTAGCGCATGTTGATTTTATAACTGGTTGTATAGTTTTGGACCTTTTGGAAATGAATTTTTGGTGATTTTTGGTCCATGGGTGAACTAATAGCTGTTTGAAGATGCTGGATTCCTGTAACCATTTGCGGACGAAATTTCAGGGATAACAGATGCCCCTTGATGGATGAGGTTTGGAGCATATGTATAGCCAAAATTCATCAATGTTTATTCTACCGAGAGTACCATTGTAAGAAAGAGCGATAATGAGCGTGTCAAGAGCGACCCATTGGAGGGAGAGGGGAACCTGTAGAACCCAACCTATTTCAAGGTGTAACAAATAAATGGTGTACAAACGAGGCGGGTATGCCCCATGCTTGTGTTATGTAACTCAAAAGGAGTGTAATATAGTAATTGAAGCTATATGTCATTGTAGATTACTGCAGCGCCCTCAGGGGCATGTTGAAAATAGCAGAGGACAATTCTAATGATGAATAAACTCTGAAAAGAGGCAATGACACTTAGAGAAAGTGTCGATGATTCACAGGCATTGATGGCATAAAAATGTTCAGAGGTCTTCGAAAAATATAAAAAACAACTGCACTAGTTGCAAAGTAAGACCCACCGCAACATGAGAAATGTGGTGGGGGTCAATGACATCAGAGAGAAATGATGGTTCTCTTTGTGTCGTTTGAGACTCCTCATTGTAAAGGTAATGAGAGTCAAGATACTGTTGCCCTGCTGGAAACTATGTTGATGTTGACATAAAGGGAGACACAACTTTGAGAAGCAGAGGGCTTCATGAAATCCACTTGGACAAAATCCAGAACTGATGAGTAACATAGATGAAGTCGAGGAGTAGTGAGACTCAAGACTGCATTTGGTTGGGGGGAGATGGAAAGTGGCAGCAACCGTGAAACTAAAACTAGTGTCAGGGGGCCAACTAGATGAGAGTAAATTGTGCCAGAGGCATGACAAAATGGAAAAACACAGAGATCAAAAAGGTGTATGGAATATACGATTCTCGGGTTTGATGGATAATGTCATTGATGAGAGGAAGTGAGAAAATTCCCCAACCAAGGGTGACAAGGGTTGCATTTCTAGGGAAAGGAAGGTCGCTAAAGGTGACAACAGAAAGCTATGAAAATGCGAAAAAGGGTTTATACAATTACCAAAAGAATAAAAAATAAATTGGGATAACTGCGCAGATACAGAAACGGGTGCCCCAGTGTAAGATGGCTTGGCTTGAGGAGGGTGGGGGCCCCATAGGAGGGTTTTTGTATTAGGGAAATGTATGGAGGACAATATGCAGACGGGAAAAATGACGATGGGTGAAATGGATGGTTAATGATACTGCGGAGGTGTAGTCAAAACTAGAACCATGATGAAGGAATCTGAGAGTCCATTGGGCAGTTTTATCAAAATGAGGAGAAGGAGTATGTGGCTGATTCTTGACATGATGTAAGACTATCGGGACTCCCATCCCTAAAGGGTGAAAACAACATGAGTGTCAAAGTTCCAAGGGGGACTATGAATGGGACAAATCATGTGGGGGACAGTGCTACCGGGTGACAGTACCAAAATGCAGCGGAGGTGACAGTACTGCAGAGCTAGATATGAGGATCCGGCAGGCAAATTTTGGAGGCTGTGACTGGATACGCAATTGATATTCATAGGGAAGGATTACATGATAGTGTCGATCATATACCTGAAGGGGATGCGCTGGTGTGTGATGACCTAGTACCTGCACACATGAAAACCAAATACCCGACGTGAACAATATCTGAAAATAAAGGACATATAATAGTTATTTGGTAATTTTGAACATGAGAAGGCGTACATGAGTGTGTCATGGAAAGATGATCTGTCGGGGAAAAGGGGAAATGATAACTCGAGGAAAATGTCTGTGTAAGTGGCCGAAGATGGTTCAGAAAACAGATCTTAAGGGCTCCTGTACCAAAAAATGAAAGTGGGGAAAGGGATTAGATATGGACGGTGGGTCCATAATGCCATCCCAGTTTCACTGACACTATGGNGGAAGATATGTGTGGCGTTCCACAGCTAATGTGTGGCAGACATATGGGATAGATGGGCAATGATGAGTGTAATTCCCATATTCTGCGCATATGGCGCAGGTTAAAGTGGTTCGTATATTTTGTTTGCATGTGGTTGATGACTCCATAGTAGTGTGGGACATACTTGGTGGAGTGGCAAGAAAAAGGGGTGCTTGAGGAGGATAGATAAAACTGTGTAGCTCAGGAAGAGAAGGACATAGGTGAGTGGGGTGTCCTTTTCTTTCACATAAGGTACGAGGGATTTGAAATCGGGGAGGTAGTGGAGCTATGGGATCTTTATTCTTCCAACTTCTCCTAGCCGTAGCAGTGGTGTTGATGATTGGGGGTGAGGGTGGCGTGGTCAGAGTTAGTACTGGGATCTGCATTGGGATTCCCTCTAATTGAGGGAGGGATGGTTGAGGAACCATCCTGGGTGGATGTAGATACCATACATGGATGGCGAGTATCATGCTCAGAAGGGTGATCATTGCGGCAACCTAGAAAGCTTGTACACTTGGTGAGGGGTAAAAGAAAGGGATTTGGGTAGTGGCTTGGGGAACTATTTCCCAAACTGGGATATGGCCCTGTGGGAGGGGAAGATCAGGAACAGGTAGAGTTGAACAAGTTCCAAGAGATTC
>JASDQU010218905.1:0-11284 GCA_032191745.1 Picea mariana | reverse complement strand
ACTCAAATTCGCACTACTCAACTAATATTATTATTTTTAGGTGGTTATTTCTAGGAAGGCACCCTCATCATGGATTTTTACACTTGGCATTCATGCACACCTTTTGAAATTCACCTTACCTATTTGCCCAAGTCTTTTATTATTATTTTGAAGATAAGAAGAACATATTGCATCCAAATTTTGCCTTTGCATGAAGATAAGGATGGAAGAAGGGGACATGTGACACTAAAATCATCTAGAACATGGTATCCAAGTATTTTTCTATGGTCTCTTGATAAAATTCGCCCCCTTAGTTAGTTATATTTCTTAGAAAAATATTATTTTATTGGAGAGAGAGTCGAGCTAAAACCTATATAAGGTTTGTCCATTTTGTACTTGGGAGTTGATTCAATGAGATAAGCTTGTGAGTAGTTCGCCCCAAGCATGAGAGTAAGGTAATTGTGTTGTAAGTTATGGTTTTCCATGTTTGTATAATCTTTTATGTGTGGAATATGTTCTGGGAGTACATCTAGTAGGTTTGTGATTGTAGGTTGAAGTGTAAGGGCTAAAGTTAGGAACAAGAGAAAATGAGTTTAAAGCCCAAGACCTTTTGTTATAAGTGAAGGCTTAACCAATACCTAGATTAGTTTGATGTAGAGCTCCTATTGTGAGTCCCTTCCCTTCATACTTGTAGACTCATGTTTATTAAACCTTAGTAGAATTCCCTCTTAGATTACATCCACAATATCCATAGCCCAATAAACAAGGCACTAGGTCCTCTTTCATCCATCATCCCCAACATTCATATTTTCCATCCTTTGTGTTATGTTTGCTAAGATCTCTCATGCTTCACTTTCTACCACATAAATTTAGCCTAACAAACCAATAGTGAAGCCCCCCTTGACTTAGGTTCACAAATGCAGAGGAGGGATGGTGAGGCGACAATGGCCATCCTCTTAGTTGCACATTTCTCAATCCAAGTGTTAGGACATTTCACTTTTGGGTGTGGGATTGTGTGTCAACAAAGGGAATGTTCGATATAAAAAATAGAAGTAAGACTTTTATATGCAATTTTGGTATTATATTTTGTAAACTTTTTAAATTATGGTTATAATGTATATGATGTTTGTATTTATAAAGTAATACCATTATTCATAGTGGGGACATATCTCATTATACTTAAAATAATGTCTCTCCTAATTGTTAAGAATATATGTTTCTTCCTAGGAGGTCACAGGTTCAAATCCAAAGGGGGTAGAGTATGCACACCTCCATAAACTTTAGTAGTCAAATAATTACGTGAGAGGGTCCTTTGTCCCATAAATAATGATATTTTATACACCAATTATATACAAYTTGAGTGGGCCTAATGRTTAAGAACATGTGTTTCCTTCTAAGAGGTCACAAGTTCAAATCAARAGGAAGTAGGATATGTATGRGTAGAGTATRTATACCTCTRTAGACTTTATACACCAATTTGATRATCAATTATAATATTTTCTTATCCAWAATATTTATCTATGTACTATTTATATTTACAAATTAATACTAWTATAATRATGTCTTTATAATAAATTTTTATTCCATACTAATATGAACATTCTTATTTTTCAACCATAAGTAAACAAAAAATCTATGTATTTCTTCCGTATGGTGTTGGGCTAGAACGTTGTACTCTCCCACCATGACTAAAGAGAGTCTCTATCCATGTCTTCCATGTGGCGTTGGCCTAGAAGATTCCGAACACAATGAAATGTGTACATTTTATAATTCCATAATTATTTTATATGAGTGGAATTATCTCATGAATAGTCATGGCGCCTCTAGTGGGACGAGTTCCACACTAATATACAAGTAATAATTGAAATTAAATCTCCATCATAAAATATGTGAATTTAATAAAATAGGTTATTAATTATTATTAATAATTTTTTTTGGTTAAATAATAGATTTTTTTTTAAATATAAAAGGTAGATTTTTTTTTTAAATTTAATAATATAATAATTTAAAAAACAATTGTATTCTATTTTTTATTATTAATATTTAATTAATTAAAATAAATTTATACGAATATATATATATATATATTAAGTTAGTAATATAAGAAAGTATTTACATTCAACTTTTCAAACTTTTATTGATATTTAATAAATTAAAATAAATTTATATAAATTTATATTTATATATAATTTTTTTTTATTGATATTTAATAAATTAAAATAAATTTATATTAATTTATATTTATATATTATATGTTGTGATTTTTTTTTCCAACTGAAATCTTTAAATCTTTTGTATGGGATTTTTCTCATACTAAATTGTATAATGCATTTTTTTTTTTCATTTTTTGAAGGTGGTAAAACCTATCATATTAATTGTCAAGAGAGTGAAGATAGACATCGCTAGTTGTTATTCACAAATATAAGTTGACTCTTCACGTTATTCAAGGAAAATAATGCCATCTAAAATAACCCATTGGTGGTTCATAAGGGGATAGACTTTCATTCATACGAGATGCCTCTAGATCTTAGGTTATTAATCCATTTTCTTAAGTCCAAGGAAGACAAACTCTTAGCCAATAAAAAATAGTTTTAAATCTTACTCAAAGACCAAAAAAAACTCATCGCCTTTATTAAAAAAGACTATTCCTTTTAAGATGAGTTGGACATCAAAATTCTTGTGACTTTTCATTTTGAATGCATCCTAATCCTAATCTCATGAACAAAAAATAAACATTCAAAAAATGTATTGTGTATCTTGTACACATTTTTTCCACATGAAAATTGCGCATTATATTAGAAAATATAATTAGTTTACATTGTCGAAAGATCCTTACAATTCATGGCCATGCCTTTTCAAAAACTCCAATTGAGATAGCAAAAATAAATAGTTCATTACAATCTTATCATAATATCAAGAAAGATCTAAAGTCAGAAAAAAAAAACTGCAAGTCCACTAAACTTAAAAGAGGGAAGATTCTATCCATAATGCCAAGCCCCCTAATTTCTGGATCACTAACAGTCTTCCACAAAACCAAAAAGGATAAAGAATCGGGCTAGCAGAGCTTCAAGTGAACGGAATATCCCTCATGTCCATCATTAATCTGATAGAAGATTAAGGTTCCCAGAGGATCTGGAAGGGCCTTCTTAGAAAGGAAATCTGCCACTTGATTGTCTTCCCTATAGACGTGGTCGAAGATGACTGTATTGAAAAGCTTTTTTTGTTCAACCACCCTTTCTTTCCAACATTCAATAGAGCCAACCTGCAAAGAACCAACATTGTTCATCCAATCGATAATAACTTTGGAGTCTCCAAGGATGAGAATCTCTGAAATTGCCAGCCTGTGAGCTAGGGTGAGAATAGCCCATGCCCCCAAGAGTTCAGCTCTTGTATTTGTACCCTTTCCACAATTCAGGGACCATCTATAAGAAATCTTCTCATTGAAGACAATAATTCCCCCAACCCCGCTTAATTCTCCATTCCTCTGTGAGGCCCCATCAAACCAGCCCGTAATTTTATCCTTCCGAATACTATAGCCACTTCTTTTTGCAAAATCCAGGCTTTTTGATTTAAGACTCGCTACAACAACTGTAGATAAAAACAAAACTTTTTCCACAGAAGGAGTTTTTGATTCAAAAATAGCTAAATTTCTTTCAGTCCAGACAAACCAATAGATAAAAGCGGGCAACRGAGGGAAGTTTGCATTCCTAGAAAACCAAGAGTCATAACAGTCCTTTATAGATGTCCCCGTCCAACCATTTTGAACTTTAAAATGAGTACATAAACTACACCAAATGGATATCGTAAAAGGACAGTAGACAAAAAGGTGGATGGTTGTTTCTTCATTACCTTTACATAAATAACAATACCCAGGACCATTCCAGCCTTGCTTGAGAAGGTTGTTCCAGGTGAGTATCTTATCTTCCAACAACAACCATGTAAAAAGTTTTACTTTTAACGGGCAGCCCCAAGACCAGATTCTCCTTTTCACAATATCATCATTCTTTTGCCACAACTACGCAACTAATGCATTATAAATTTTTTTTGTAGAGATATTACCTGTGCCATCCTCGCCTGTCCAACGAATTTCATCATGGTTATCATTTGGAAGGATACCCGCATCCAATAAGTTGCTTCTATAAGTATCCCATTCTGTAGCCAAATTACCTGTCAGTCCCAAGTCTGAACTGGAAGACCAATTCACAACTAATACACCTGTGGTAATGGCTCCCCTCGCTTGAAAAAGGAAATGAACCCAATGTTCATTAAGGTGATGAATCAAGGCTTGTGAAAGGAAAGATTCATTACCCACTCGCAGGATCATCCAAATGTCAATCCCATTTCCCGGCTTCCAGGCCAACCATCTCACAATTAAGGGAAGCGCATTAATCAATTTTTTCCAAGTTTGCGAGCCAACTCTTGACGTCGGATCAACATAACGAAGCCAAGTAATAACAGGGAAATGTGGTAAATATTTGTCTTTTAAAACACGGTTCCATATTCCAGGCTGCATCAAACCTTGCCAAAGCGATTTGGCAACTAAAGCCCGTGAAAATCAAAAGATGTTCCAGAATCCCCACCCCCCAAAACTCTTTGGTTTCGCTAGAGTCTCCCAATTACACAGATGGTAAGAAGAAGAGGAGTTTTATCTCGACCAAAGGAAAGAGAAGGTCATCCTACAGATCCGACTTAGAACAGAGATAGGGATGTGAGCCAATGACATCCAGTAAACTGGCTGGCATTCCAAGACTGCCTTTATTAAAACAAATCTACCCCCCATGGTAAGCAGTCGATTGCACCAGTGTAGAATTCTCCTTTAATACTTCTTTATGAGCCACTGCCAATCAGTTGCCTTGTAACTGTCAACCTTTAAAGGAAAACCCAGATAATTAAAACCCTCCAATAAACATTTAGAGCTAAAAATAAACAGGTCTGTCAATCCTTTCACTGCTTCTGGCTGAACGCCATAATAAAGAAAATTAGATTTGTTGTTATTTATCGCCAAGCCAGTGGCTTCACAGAAACACTTTAAAATCTTATGAATTTCCCTCCATTCATCCTCTACAGCAGAAGTCATAATGATCACATCATCAACAAATAATAGATGAAGGATTCTTACCAGTCGCGAGACTTTTATACCAGAAAGCTTACCTTCCCGAAGGCTCTTGTTGAGAGAGAGACTCAACCCTTCCATCACTAAGATAAAAAGTAATGCAGAAAGAGGGCACCGTTGGCAAATGACTCTTTGACTTTTTATAAACTTGGATGCTTGACCATTAACTAGAATAGCCAAAGAAGCTGAGGAGACACAACCCATTATCCATCTAGTCATTACATGACCAAAACCACACTAAAGCAAAACTAATCTTAAATAATCCCAATTTATGCAATCATAAGCTTTTTTAAGATCTAGTTTCAAGATGATGGCCTACATTTTCTTTGACTTAATACTGTGGAGACACTCTTGTGTCATGACAATGGCATCCAGAATCTGTCGACCCTTAAGAAATCCCAATTGCTCTTCTACTAAAGCCCTTGACATAATAGGTCTAATTCTCTTAGCTATGATCTTAGTTACTATTTTGTAACACAGATTGCACAAAGCTATAGGTTGGTAGTCAGAAAAATTTTGTGGCCGGTTTTTCTTTGGAACTAGAGCAATAAAAGTAGCGTTGATAGGCCTATATACTTCTCCCCGGATTCTAGTATCTTCGACCATAGCGAGGAGATCGGGTCCCACCAAATAAAAAAAATAAAGGAAGAATTCAACTGTCTACCCGTCCGACCCGGGGCTCTTGTCTTTAGTGAACCCTTTTAGACTCTTAAAGGGTATATGTACAAATCTTGCATGCCAAACCATAGTTTCATTGGGGGTGGATGCACTTTGTGCATATGATTGGATCATATTTGCAGTTCTGAGGGTTAAGGGAAACATTTTATTCCTAGTCATGTGGATTTCAGAAATCAATTTCCTGCTGGGGTTTTTGTCATATATCCTACATGATGCTCCCTCAAAAAGTACCTTATAACCATGTTCAATTAGTTGTCCTACACTCAACAAATTATGTTTTAGATCTGGAATGTGATAGGCATTGTTTATGTCTTTCTTTACATTTTGTTTAGTGAAAATAGGTATTGTTCCTTTTCCTTGAACTTTGACTAAGGAATCATTTCCAAGTGTAATATCAAATGAAATAGAAGAATCAATGCATGAAATTAAATCCTTGTTACTTGTCATGTGATTTTTGCATCYACTGCCCAACAACCAAAGATCTTTGTGTTGTTCTTTAGTCTTGTGGTACGAGAGAAACATACCATCTGAGGTTTCTCCTTCATGATTTGAGACATGTGCTCWKTCTGAGAGATGATATGCTTGCTTCTTCCGGCATTTAGATCCATAGTGTCCATACTTTTTGCAGTAATAACATTGTATGTTTGATTTTTCATTTGATCTTCTCCCTCTGCCTCTTTGAGGCTGGAAATTCTAATTCTGATTCTGTTTTCTGTGACCTTGGAAATTATGATTATGGTTCTATTGTCTGTGAATTTCACTTGAATGATTGTTACTTGGACTTCTCCCTCTTCCTTTATGATCTCTGAATCTGCCTCTGCTGAAGGAGAATTTACTCTTGAAGGCATTGGCTATTGACTTCAAGGTGTATAATGGTCTCATGTGTCAATAGAGAGACCATTAATTCATCTGTTGAAAAATTTGACAGATCCTTGGATTCAAGGATGGTTGTAACAACCATTTCAAATTTCTTTGGAAGACTTTTGAGGATTTTCTCAACAATCCTCTAATCAGGGAGGACCTCACCAGTCAACCTGATCTGGTTTACAATTCCCGTGACTCTGGTCATGAATTGATCAACGTTTTTAGACTCATTCATTTTTAAATTCTCAAAGTTCGTCCTCAAAGTATGCAACTTAACGGTTTTAACCCTGTCGTTTCCTTGATAAGTTGATTTAAAGATGTCCCAGGCCTGTTTTGAGGTAATAACACCTGTTATTTTTGAGAAAATTGAGTCATCCACTGAGTTTTGAATCCATAATTTTTCTTTATTCTCTCTGTTCCTCTGTGTTGCCTGAGCAGTTCTCTGTTGATTGGTCATGGCAGCAAGGTCTGCTAGATTCCGTTCCACATAGCCAAGATCCACTGGATCCCAACACTCTTGTGCTTGTAAGAAGGATCTCATTCTAAGAGACCAAAATTCATATTTCTTTCCAAGAGGAATCAGTCCTTGTGTTGGTCCTAAATTGCTAGAGGTGGCCATCTTAAAAAAAATTGAAACAGAAAAAAAAATTGATAGAGATTTTCGTGCTTTACCTGTTTCCTGTAAAACCAAGTTTGCGAAATATTCTGTGTGACTTTGGGCCAAAAAACTCGGGGTAGACCACTTCTTTAGCTTCGATTTGTTTGGATCTGACTATCAGAGCACGAGATCTACGGAGTCAGAGTTTTGAGCTCTATTCTTTAGCAATGGTAGCCTCTCTAATGGTGGAATTGGGCTTTCTGAGTTTTCTCGAGAGCCAAATTTTTTTTTGAAACTTAGCTTCTCATGTGACTGGGGGATGAAAACCAGGCACTCCGGGTCTTCAGGCTTTGGGCATTTTGACGTTGAAGGTCTCAATTTCTCTGAATAGTCGAATGGCCGAATAAAAGAATTATTTCAAATATCTATGGTCCTTGTTGATTTGAGATCAACGGTCCACAATTACTTTGGGAGCTCGGACTTCGGGCCTTTTCAATGCATAGTTTTTACAATCCTCTGGAGTGTCGTATCTCTGAAGTGAGATATCTACCTCCATGTGTCCTCTTGATTTGGATGACAGAGATTTACTTCAGGAGTTCGGGCTTCAAGAGTTTTCGTCTGCTTGCTCGTGCAATCCTCTAAAGTGTTGTATTTTCGAAGTGTTAGATCTGTCGGCACATGGCCTCTTGATTTGGACGACCGATATTTACTTCAGAACTTCGGGTGTTCCGAGGTGCACAACACCACAAACCTCTGAAGTGTTAACCTTCTGAAGTGTCAAATCTGTCAACGCGTGTCCTCAACATTCAATGGCTTAGATTTACTTCAGGACTTCGGGTCTTTCTTGCTCTAGTGCTTCGCTCCGCAAAACCTTCCAGAGTGTTAAGTCTCCAAAGTGTGAGATTTGGCGCTACGTGTCCTCGTTGATGGATGGTCCAGATGAACTTCGGTCTTCGGCCCTTTTGGAGTTATGGCTTCTCGCATCCATCTTCCTTCCTAAGTGGTTATCCGCCAGAGTGCAGAATCTCCTGCCACGTGTCCACTATGATCAATGATCTCGATCTACTCCGACTCTTCGGAGCTTCGGGCTTTCGGTCCTTTGGGAGTCCTTTACTCAGTTTTTGCTTGTTTCCTCCCGGAGTACGAGATCGCCTGACACGTTTCCCCTGCTTGAAGATCAATGCCCACGAGTGATTGTGGAGACTCAACTCGCTCATTCTTTAATTTCCTTCCCGATCTCCGCAAAGCGAAGATGCTCATTTGTAGCGGGATCGATATCAACCGTTGATCTGTTGATATAGCAATATCAAGGATCCTATGGGATTGTGGGCTCACAACTTGCTCACGCTTTAATTTTCTTCCTGATCCCTGCAATGCGAAGATGCTTGCTCATAGCGGGATCAATACCTGTCGTTGATCTGTTGATCTAGCAAGATCAACGATCCTGATGGATTGTGGGCTCACAACTTGCACAAACTTTAATTTCCTTCCCAATCCCCACAATGCTTCCCCACCGTCGATCTCTCTCCAATGAGATCTGACGGTCGTGACTTAATATTTGCTTGATCTGACGACTGATCTTTCTCTCGCTCAGATCTTACGACTGAAAAACCAAATTCCGCCTTATCTGCGGGCTCATCATTTCTGAGCTTAATTGTAGGCTCAGATCTGTTCCCGCTTCCAATATTACAACTAAAGTAGCTTCTCCTTTGATGCTTCTGCAAACTTCCTCCTGAAGAAAGAATTTCACGAATCTTTCACGAATTCTTTAAATGCTCACGAATCTTTAATTGTTTTTTCCTTCTGCAACTCTGCTTCCTCGCGGTTGTTGTCTCCAACGATCTTTTGAGTGTATTGTGCACTGTTCTCCAAGCTCTGTGAAGAATCTTGCTCCTGTGCTCTCATCTTCGAGACAATGTAAGTTCTGCGCTCTTCTTCTTAGGATCAGGCTGCTCTCTAGGCACTGTGAAGAGGCTTACGTCCTAAGCTTTGATACCATGAAAAAATGAGAAGCAAAGAAGATAATACAGAGAAGACGAAACTTGAAAACAGGAATGATAAAAGCGCAATTCATTAAGGGAAAAGAGTTGAGCTAAATAAGCTTCATCAAATCAAGAAAATCAAGAAACAATCATACAACTGGTCAGGACAACTGGCAGTGTACAGTCACATAATATTGAGTTTATAGATATAATTAACACAGAAGGCCCTCCAATACCCAATGGTATTCTTGTACGCCGTGGACAACACATTTCTCTCATCCACCGCCAACTCTTCAATCTTCATGGAATTCACCACCTTCCCCGTGTACTTCGCCAACTTGTCATAGCATTCCGCCTGTTCTACCAGCTTCAACATGTACATGCTCTCATTCTACGCTGAAGAATCCTCCATTGGGAATAAAGGGAAAAGAATCCAAACCTAAGACCTTTCAACTGGGATGCTCCTCCTAAATATTTTCACTCACGCGGTTCCAAACAACGACCCTCTCCTCACCACTATGGGCGACCACTGTGGATTTCTCCTCTTTGTCGACCCTTGGCTCTGGAGTTAACCTCCACGGACTCCTCCTCATGGCTCATGAAACAATGCACAACTTAACCTCACATGTGACCTTCACCTTACGGCCTCCTCCTCACATCTCGACTTCAAMTCGACTCTTCTTCCTTCTCCTCGACAACAAGCAACCTCTCTCAGCCAACATTCTTTGACCCTTAGTGATCTCCTTACACCTTGGCCCTTTAGAAGTYGATTTTTTTCACCCGTGGCTCTAGACATTGTGTGTGGATAGACGAGCTTGGCTAGGGTTTCTACCAAAAAATCACGATGTTCGTAGCCTCTTTCCACCAATTACGACCTTTGTGGCATCCATACCCTCTCTGTATTGCTATTTATGACTCTCTTTTTGGAGTGGAGTTATCTTTGATTTTGGATGGTAGGTATCAATATTTTCATCACTAAATCTTGGTCACTCTGAAACCCCCAGACCTTGGGAAAGTTTTCCCTCTAATTTATGTAGCAGGAGTCACGTTCCATATCCTCTCTGGAGACACAAGCGAAAGTCTTAATTTGGGTTTAGGTAGGATGGATCCTAACGAACTTCATATGATATTTGCATCTTTGAATAGGTATGAGAGGTTTCATGTAGATTTATCCAACACTCTTTATTGTAACATTTAGGAGCAGGGAAAAAAAATTCACACTATAAACCTCAAAATCAGATTGCTCATGGGTATGATGGTATTGCAAAAAGAGAAATTAGACATTCTGGAGAAGTAGGTCAAAGGAATTGAGAGGAAATATGCTACTCCATCGCTTAGTCGACATCAAGAAGCTTCTGCATCAATCATACAATCATAACAACCATGGCTTCAATTAACTTTGGTCCCAACATTACAAAAAATTGGAACACCAGAATCTCCCTCCAAAGTCGCTAGGAACTCTGGAGCAACACGATAGGAACATATAGCTACTATATCTCTCTATTATTGTTCTCTATTTGTAATGGTTTGCACAATTTACTTTTTTCCTTTGGAAATAGGAAAATTTTGGTATAACAATATACAACACCAGGATCCTTCCTATTTTTGGAATGGTTGGAAAAAATCTCACAGAATGTATGCCATCTTTTGGACAATCTCTTAAAAACAGGATGCCATATGTAATATCTCACTCTATACGCCTTGAATATGGTTCTTTAATAAAATATTTTTCAAAGTGTTTATACCATATTACCTACGACCTCTTTATTGGTATTGGTAACAAGAGAAAATGATTCAAGTAATCCAGTTAAACCTTAGGACTCTTGTAAATGCGTAATCATTTAATTTAAATTTATTTATTATTATTATTTTTAACTATTGATGTTTTATAGATATTTTATAGATATTGTAAAAATCATTTACATATTGGTTGAATTTTTATTTAGATTATTAATTATTTATCTACATTTTTAGACCATAAGATTGCCTAGAATACAATATGTAAAGATTTTAAGAAGAAGGCCTTTTATTAATTTATATAAAGGTAAATTGAAAGATGGTAAAAATATA